>SJXQ01002193.1:2857-42158 GCA_006408695.1 Aepyceros melampus
CACAGAGTCAGACACGACTGAAGCGACTTAGCAGCAGCAGCAGCAGCAACAGCTACTTCTTGGAAGAACAACATGGAAAGATAACACATTTTAGTAATGGGAATAAACAAGCTTTCCAGTGTCATCATAGATGTGTCCAATACATTCTAAGTACCCTGGGTTCTGAACTGTGCATTTCACATCTTCTGGACAATGATTACCTTTAGAAAGATTAAATGTAACACATCAGGTACTTTCCTTTTTTTGCCAGATGAAAGCTATTAATTGAAAAGGATTACACAAATAACCATGGAAAATGCATAATTAAAAAGTAAATTTTTATATTAAATGTAATGTCAGGATGCATTATGAAAAGCTGATAATTCTTTTAAGAAAACAGCAATGTTTCTACTCATGATAAATCTATATAATTATAATAAAATTCTACTGCTTTGAAGCATGTGAATGAAATGTTTTTATAATTTAAGCAGTTATATAGCAAAGTTAATTTATTGTATTTAATAATGCACATGATCATATTCTGTTTATAAAACAGACAAAAGTAATAAATATTTCCTATCAAGGTCTAATCATTATTTCTTCCAGCCAGTTGAATACTGATGTTTAGCTTATTAAAAAAAAGAAAAAATGCAGAACACTATTAACACAACTTTTGAAAATTTTCTACTTTTTTTCTTTATTTTTTCTACTATTACTTTTCTCTTTTTATTCTTTCATTCAACCTTTCTCCTCTTAAGTGATTTATTTGCTCACTCTTTTTGATTCATTTAATTGTCCCTAAACATGGAAATGTCTGCTGTTTTTCTCATGATTGCACTGGGGTTCTGGGTTTGGAAAAAGAATACCACAGAGGTAAGTAGTTTTTACATCACAGCATATCAGGGAGCAATGATGTCCTCATGGCATCAGTGGTGATATTAAACTTCATCATTTGGTTAAAGTAATGTTTGCCAGGTTCCTCCACTGTGAATTTACCATTTTACCTTTCCCTATACAATTATTTGAAACATATAATCTAGCTCTTCTTAATTGGAACATGCAAGGAAGGGACAAGAATTAAGTTCCACCTCCTAGGAGGATAAGTATCTACATATATTATCTGGAATTCTGTGAAAAAATATTGGTCACTTCTCCCTCATTTAAATAATTTTACATTTATGGGCATTAAAGTAAAAAAAAAAACTTCTTAAAATTTAACTTTTTAAAATTCCTCCAGAAATATCATCAAGCAAAGCTTTTTATTAGACCTTATGCAGTAAAGAAGACTCAAAAAAGGTAAAGTCAGAGGGAGAAAGATGTTCATTAGGTTTCAGTGCCTGAACTGAATGATTTTAATATGAACCTTGCCAGGAGGGAAACTGGTTAGGATTTGGCAGGGTTTAAAAAATAAAAGTTTTGGATTGATGGGCCCCATGATATGATTGTCTTGAAATCAGTATTGTTGAATTAGCCTTGATTAAAGCTATTGTAGTCTTGATAAAAGCTATTAGTCTTAATTAAAAAGTTATTTCAAAGTCTTGTCTTTGAAGAGCAAAAATTTCCTAGAGCAAGTAACTGACTGATTTTTTCTTGTTCTCTGTGTTGTTCCATAAGAAAAACAAGTTTACTTAGATCTGATTTTATTTTACATAGTGACCACAAATTATGTTAGTTTTGATTCTTCAGTTTTTATTTGGTTCATTCTGTTGTTTTCCTAGATTCCTGAGGTGAATGCAAATTCCACTTATATCAGACATTTTTTTAATTAAAAAAAAAAGCATATAGTGCTATAAAACTTCTTCTAAGTATAATTTTAATATGTGATTTGATATGTAGTGAAAGTTGTTTCTAATCTATAATTTCAGTTTGATTTCATCTTTAACACCAATGATTGAGAAAAGTATTTTTATTTTCAAGACATTTTTTCATTTTGGTTATTTTTGCTTTTAATTTCAAATTTTAGTCTATTGTCTTCCATTCTTATAGCACATATAAATTTTCTTGCATTGTAGTGATTTTTTTTTTTTTGGCTAACATATTCTATGAGTATATTGAAAAAAATTTTTGATGTTTACTGAAATTTTAAAATTTATTATTATGTGCAATTATATTTCTAATAGTTTTGCTTCATACAATTTTTAGGTATGTTTCTCAGCACATAAATCTTATGATGGCTACATCTTCCTAGTGGATTGTAAGTCTTGCCTTTTGGTCCAGCTATTGTTCCTCCAGCTCCATCATCTTCACCACTGCTTTCTATCTCACAGGAAAATAGCTCCTTTTTCTTTTGGTATTTGGCCTCTGATTTTCCATCCGAATGTACTCAGAATTCTCCACAGGACAAGCTGTTGTTTTCTAGAACAGTCAAATCTCAACCTATTAACAGAAAAATCAGATATCAGGCTGCAGAGATATATACCACAGTGACCACATTTTCCATTTCCAATGTTAAAAATAATATATTTACTGCTATAATGAAGAGTCTGGAATAGCTTTTCTGATATGGAGAATACTTTTTGCATCTAGTATATAATTTGCATATATTTTTTTATTTACATGGTTATATGATCCATTCAAGTGATTGTCCCAGAATAGAAGGATCTTTCTTAAAGATATGTCTGTTTATCTCTGCTTCCTCTGAAGCATCACAAGTTATTGCAGGTTCCACTCCCTCCTTCAAGATTTCAAAGAACCCAGGGGCCACATCAGAGTTCAACTTCAAATCAAACAGTCAGATACTCCCAAAAGTCTCTGCAAGAGAGAAGTGTTCTCCAAGTTAACCTAAGCCCAGGGAACAATTTAATATAATAAAAGTGAAGTCAGTCATTAAAGGCAGGTGGCATCTGGTTGAGTCATTATTGTTCTGCCATTTCCTGTGAGATCTTAAGCAATTCAGTAGATTTCTTTACAATTAAATTTATTTACATACAAAAAGAGAATAATACTAAAATTTACCTTATACCACTATTGCCAGGATTAAATGAGATAAAATCTGGAGTGTGTTTTGCAAAAGTTTGGCACAGAGTAAGTACTCAATACAAGATAACTATTATTAGTAACGGAAGCTCAATTCTCAAATGATAAATAATGCCCGGCTTGCATGCACTGTTCCAGAGATCATTACTTTTTTCCCTAGGCAGAGATCACTGATACACCCAGAAGCATGGGCCAAGGACCCATCAGGATCTGAGAAAGCACATGGAGTAACAGAAGACAGGATACAGGAAGCAGGTGTTGAGTGATCCACTTAATTCTGATGGATGGCATGTGTCTGGCTTAGGGCTATTTTTAACAAGCCCAGCAAAACTGCAGCAGACCTTACTCTGTAGTCTCTTGAAAGCACTGCCAGTACCTGCCAGGCTCCAGGACCAATGGGAGCTTTGTGTAAAGGTATTTGTTATCCTTTCAGGCCAAGGACTATTCTTTAATCATGATTTAAATCCGTTGTCACATTATTTAATTGGCTCCATTCTCACTATGCATCTATCTGTTATAAGGCAAGCAGTATAAAATATCTCTCCACAAGTATAATACTCGCTTTCTTTTTCATATGCTTTAAGTTTTTGAGAGCTGGTTGCTGCTTCACACCAGCAAACTGAGTCAGCAGATAAGTGACCACAAGTGTGTACTGCAAGAGTACCTTATCCTCTGCATCATCTTCGTGAGAATAGAAATAAGATGACTGTTGCTTCACTTTTGCCTTCCCAACATCATTATTAATGTCTTTATTACTCACCTGGAACTATTCAGGGAAGAGAATCGAGGGAAACATGAAATTCCAGATTAACTCAATTGACCCCAAAAAAACCCAATAACCTCTAATTAGAAATCTTAAAGGCGCCTCTTAGCCTGGGTGGCTGCGACTGGCACACACAGAGCAGCCAAGAGGAGTTACCCCACATCCGAGGTCAGGGGCGGCAACTGAAAGGAGCTACCCCACGTCCAAGGATTGGTGGCTGTGCAGGCGCAGGAGGGCCTAGAGGAGCTATTCCACCTTCAAGGTCGGGAGAGGCGGCGGTGAGGAGATACCCCTCACTCAAGGTAAAGAGCAGTGGCTGCGCTTTGCTGGAGCAGCCATGAAGAGATACCCCACGTCCAAGGTAAGAGAAACCAAGTAAGACAGTAGGTGTTGCAAGAGGGCATCAAGAGGGCAGACACACTGAAACCATACTCACAGAAAACTAGTCAATCTAATCACACTAGGACCACAGCCTTGTCTAACTCAGTGAAATTAGGCCATGCCTGTGGGGCCACCCAAGACTGGGGGGTCATGGTGCAGAGGTCTGACGGAATGTGGTCCACTGGAGAAGGGAATAACAAACAACTTCAGTATTCTTGCCTTGAGAACCAATGAACAGTATGAAAAAGCAAAATGATAGGATACTGAAAGAGGAACTCCCCAGGGCAGTAGGTACCCAACACGCAACTGGTGATCAGTGGAGAAAGAATTCCAGAAAGAATGAAGGGATGGAGCCAAAGCAAAAACCATACCCAGCTGTGGATGTGACTGCTGATAGAAACAAGGTCCGATGCTGTAAAGAGCAATATTGCATAGGAACCTGGATTGCCAGGTCCATGAATCAAGGCAAATTGGAAATGGTCAAACAGTGAACATTGACATTCTAGGAATCAGTGAACTAAAATGGACTGGAAAGGGTGAATTTAACTCAGGTAATCATTATATCTACTACTGTGGACAGGAAGGCTTTAGAAGAAATGGAGTAGCCATCATGGTCAACAGAAGAGTCTGAAATGCAGTGCTTGGAGGCAATCTCAAAAACGACAGAATGATCTGTTTGTTTCCAAGGCAAACCATTCAATATCACAGTAATCCAGGTCTATGCCCCAACCAGTAATGCTGAAAAAGCTGGAATTGAATGGTTGTATGAAAACCCACAAGACCTTTTAGAACTAACACCCAAAAGAGATATCCTTTTCATTATAGGGGACTGGAATGCAAAAGTAGGTAGTCAAGAAACACCTGGAGTAACAGGCAAATTTGGCCTTGGAATGTGGAATGAAGCAGGCAAAGACTAATAGAGTTTTGCCAAGAAAATGCACTGGTCATAGCAAACACCCTCTTCCAACAACATAAGAGAAGACTCTACACATGGACATCACCAGATAGTCACACTGAAATCAGATTGATTATATTCTTTGCAGCCAAAGATGGAGAAGCTCTATACAGTCAACAAAAACAAAACCAGGAGCTGACTGTGGCTCAGATCATGAACTCCTTATTGCCAAATTCAGACTCAAATTGAAGAAAGTCGGGAAAATTGCTAGACCGTTCAGGTATGACCTAAATAAAATCCCTTATGATTACACAGTGGAAATAAGAAATAGATTTAAGGGTTTAGATCTGATAAATAGAATGCCTGATGAACTATGGAATGAGGTTCGTGACATTGTACAGGAGACAGGGATCAAGACCATCACCATCTAAAAGAAATGCAAAAAAGCAAAATGGCTGTCTGGAGAGGCCTTACAAATAGCTGTAAAAAGAAGAGAAGTGAAAAGCAAAGGAGAAAAGGAAAGATATAAGCATCTGAATGCAGAGTTCCAAAGAATAGAAAGGAGAGATAAGAAAGCCTTCTTCAGCAATCAATGCAAAGAAATAGAGGAAAACAACAGAATGGGAAAAACTAGAGATCTCTTCAAGAAAATTAGAGATACCAAGGGAACTTTTCATGCAAAGATGGGCTGGATAAAGGACAGAAATGATATGGACCTAACAGAAGCAGAAGATATGAAAAAGAGATGGTAAGAATACACAAACTGTACAAAAAAGATCTTCATGACCCAGATAATCACGATGGTGTGATAACTCACCTAGAGCCAGACATCCTAGAATGTGAAGTCAAGCGGGCCGTAGAAAGCATAACTATGAACAAAGCTAGTGGAGGTGATGGAATTCCAGTTGAGCTGTTTCAAATCCTAAATGATGATGCTGTGAAAGTGCTGCACTCAATATGCCAGCAAATTTGGAAAACTCAGCCATGGCCACAGGACTGGAAAAGGTCAGTTTTCATTTCAATCTCAAAGAAAGGCAATGTAAAAGAATGCTCAAACTATGACACAATTGCACTCATCTCACACGCTAGTAAAGTACTGCTCAAAATTCTCCAAGCCAGGCTTCAGCAATGCATGAACATGAACTCGCTGTTGTTCAAGCTAGTTTTAGAAAAGGCAGAGGAACCAGAGATCAAATTGCCAACATTGGCTGGATCATCGTAAAAGCAACAGAGTTCCAGAAAAACATCTACTTCTGCTTTATTGACCGTGCCAAAATCTTTGACTGTGTGGATCCCAATAAACTGTGGAAAATTCTGAAAGAGATGGGAATACCAGACCACCTGACCTGCCTCTTGAGAAACCTATATGCAGATAAGGAAGCAACAGTTAGAACTGGACATGGAACAACAGACTGGTTCCAAATAGCAAAAGGAATATGTCAAGGCTGCATACTGTCACCCTGCTTATTTAACTTCTATGCAGAGTACATCATGAGAAACGCTGGACTGGAAGAAACAAAAGCTGGAATCAAGATTGCCAGGAGAAATATCAATAACCTCAGATATGCAGATGACACCACCCTTATGGCAGAAAGTGAAGAGGAGCTAAAAAGCCTCTTGATGAAAGTGAAAGAGGAGAGTGAAAAAGTTGGCTTAAAGCTCAACATTCAGGAAATGAAGGTCATGGCATCCAGTCCCATCACTTCATGGGAAATAGATGGGGAAACAGTGGAAACAATGTCAGACTTTATTTTTGGGGGTTCCAAAATCACTGCAGATGGTGACTGCAACCATGAAATTAAAAGACACTTACTCCTTGGAAGAAAATTTATGACCAACCTAGACAGCGTATTCAAAAGCAGAGACATTACTTTGCCAGCAAATGTCCATCTAGTCATTTGCCAGCAAATGTCCATCCATTCCTGTGGTCATGTATGGATGTGAGAGTTGGACTGTGAAGAAAGCTGAGTGCTGAAGAATTGATGCTTTCGAACTGTCGTATTGGAGAAGACTCTTGTGAGTCCCTTGGACTGCAAGGAGATCCAACCAGTCCATTCTGAAGGAAATCAGCCTTGGTATTTCTTTGGAGGGAATGATGCTATAGCTGAAAGTCCAGTACTTTGGCCACCTCATGTGAAGAGTTGACTCATTGGAAAAGACCTGATGCTGGGAGGGATTGGGGGCAGGAGGAGACAGGGACGGCAGAGGATGAGATGGCTGGATAGTATCACGGATTCGATGGACATGAGTTTGGGTGAACTCTGGGAGTTGGTGATGGACAGGGAGGCCTGGAGTGCTGCGATTCATGGGCTCGCAAAGAGTCAGACAACACTGAGCGACTGAATTGAACTTAACTGAACTGAAGTCTCCTCAGCTCAACATCTTGAAATATAATCTCTTGATTCCTGTTATTTATGTCCTCAATTTCTTGTCTTCCAGTATTCCTTATGGAAACAGGGACGGCAGAGGATGAGATGGCTGGATAGTATCACGGATTCGATGGACATGAGTTTGGGTGAACTCTGGGAGTTGGTGATGGACAGGGAGGCCTGGATGCCGCGATTCATGGGCTCGCAAAGAGTCAGACAACACTGAGCGACTGAATTGAACTTAACTGAACTGAAGTCTCCTCAGCTCAACATCTTGAAATATAATCTCTTGATTCCTGTTATTTATGTCCTCAATTTCTTGTCTTCCAGTATTCCTTTTGGAATAAAATGGTACCACAATGAACCTAGTTGCTCAGGATTAAAATGTTGAATCATATTTCAGCTTTCTATTTCTCTTTAATCTCACATCTAATCCTTTAGTAGATAGTAGTCAGAGCAAAAGTAAGAGCTACCTTGGGTATATATTCTTTTTTTTTTTTTTTCACACCATGTGGCTTATGGATTTTAGTTCCTCTTTGAGGGATCAAACTCCAGCCTTTGGCAGTGAGAGTGCAGAATCGTAATGTTAGGTAGTTAGAATAGTTTAGGAGTCCAGAATGGTGGTAGCTAAATGACAAGGAAGGGGAAAGCCTGCAAAAATAGAAAAAGAAAAGTCTGAAGACAAGAGTGAGGACCTCAGGTAGAACAAACAGCACTCCTGGCTAGACCAATTTACATAGGGCAGGCCCAGGGGGAGGGAAAAAAAAAAAAATATATATATATATATATATGTATGTATATGTATATGTATATAAAGAGGATCCAAAAGGCCTGGGGCCTCTCTCTCTCTCTGCCTCTCTCCCTCTCTAGCTCTTGCCTGCTCTTGCTCACTCTCTCGTGCGTTCTTTCTTGCTCTCCCTCGCTCTTTCCCTCTCTGCCTCTTTGCCTCTCTCCCTCCACAGCTCTCTCTGGCTATCTCTCAGTGTCTCTCATTCAGTCTCTCTTGCTCTCTCTCTTGCTCTCCCTCACTCTCTCTCTCTCTCCCTCTCTGCTTCTCGCTCTTGCTCTCTCTCGTTCTTGCTGTCTCTCTGTCTCTCCCTCTCTCTCTCTGTTTCTTCTCTTCACTTCACGTCTTTTTGGACAGCATGCCCTCAGGCCTTAAAGATGTATTTTTCTTTATTTTCTAAATAAAATTGAGCTGTAACATGGAGCTATACCGCTGATCCACCTGGGTCCATCACTTAAAATGTTTGTTGTGATGAGACAGAATCGAGGAAATTATACACTCCCCCAACATTAACAATTAGACACTCCTCAACCAAAGATCAAACTTGGGTCCTCTGCAGTGGAGCATGGAATTCTAACCACTGGATCACCAGGAAATTCCCTATGTGTGCTTGTTTTCACTCTTCTCACCACCTCCACCATCAACCTAACTGATGTCATCATATCCAACATGGACAACTTCTATAGCCACCTAACTCACCTCCAAAAAATGTGAAATATCACCGTGCATTCCTTAGTCTATTCTCTATACAGCAGCAAGAATGACACTTCCAATTGGCAAACTAGATAATGCTAGTCCTCTGCTCAGAACTTTTCAATGATTTCTCATCACATTTAGAATAAATTCTTTGGGTTTTACTATGGCTCTTAAGTTGCAATTTGACTTCCTCTCCAGCTTTCTTGGTGTCTTCATTTCCTAGTATTCTATTAGTTGACTACTTTACCCTAGCCATAGTAGTCTCCTTGCTATTCCTTAAGTTCTTGGAGCTCATTCTTATCTCAGGACGTTTGCACTTGTTATTCCCCCACCCAGAAATATTATGCCTCCACATACTTGCATGGCAGGCTAATTTATTCACTTCATTCAGATTTCTGTTCACATATCCTGTTACAAAGCAGCTTTCTGCTTTTATCTCGGCTCCTGAGAGAAAGGTGTTTTTTGGGGGGGAGGGGAGAAGGTGGGTGGGGTGGAGAGCTGTACCCCGTATCACGTGGAACTTTAATTCTTCAACCAGGGGTTGAACCCATACCTGCTGCTGTAGACGTGCAAATCTTAACCACTGGACTACCAGGAAGTCCTTTAAAAAAAAAAAAAATCCTGAATCCATGTCTGTCTATCCTATTACGCTACTTTATTTTTAACAGTACTTATAAGAACTCCCCAATGTTTTATTATATTTTTATTTTATTATTATTTGTTTCTTCTAATAGTAGAATGTAAGCTCCATGAGAATGGGGTCTGTACTATTTTGTTTTGAATTCTCAACATTTATAACACAACTTGCCCCATTGTAGAAACTCATAAATGAATCTTCTATTTATCAGTAGGTATAGGCTTGTTTTCTTTGTATTAAATAGAGCCTGTTCTCTCTTGGTGGTGGTTTAGTTGCTAAGTTGTGTCTGACTCATATGACCGCATGGACTGTAGCCTGCCAGGCTCTTCTGTCCATTGGATTCTCCTGGCAAGAACACTGGTGTGGGTTGCCATTTTCTTCTCCAAGAGATCTTCTGGACCCAGGAATTGATCCAGAGTCTTCTATACTGCAGGCAGATTCTTTACCAACTGAGCTGTGAGGGACGCCCCAACATTCTGCTAAGGGCCCTAATAGAAATTCTGGTATAAAAGTGTTTCAAGGTCATTAGATATATTTTTGAGGTTTGTACACTTCAGAATGGCATTACATACTAAGTACAGTTATTTACATTAGCCCAGGAAACAAGAAAGAAGAAATGAGTGGACAGAGACCTAACCTTGAGGCTAACAGAGAGGACCAAGGGAAACTGATAAATTTTGAGCAAGTAGAGTAATAGCATCCTTAAGTCCACTGTTGAAGACATTATCACATAAGTAACACTAGGAACCATGATCGTTTTTGAAATCACTCTTTTCCTAAAGAAGTAAAGTATAACAAATGTGTAATTTTAGGCCACTAAAATATTGGTAATTAATATTTAATAAATAGAATGTGTCAGCTGAACAATATCATGGTAGGTAGATAAGGTTAAATGATATATGAAATAGAATTTATAGATGTATTTGATGGGATAAAGAAAAATGGCAATAACTGATGTAAGATTAAACATGTTCATGCCATTTTTTCTGTCAATATCTTAGGAATTTTGTGATATGGGGAAGCTTCAGGAAGAGATAAATGCTCTGTGTGTGTTATTTCACCCGTCCTTATGCAATTTCTCTATTTTGCACTTCACCTCTATTTTCCTCCCATCAAGCCCACTACAAGGTCCACAAATCATTGCCTCTGGGGAGTCATTTATCTTCCATACTTCAGTTTCATCATCTGTAAAATAAAAATGCCACCAATATTTTATGTATTTTACAAATATAGTATGGCATAAAGCAAATAATATATGTGAAGAATGACCAAAGATCTATGAGACAATCTGAAGGCAAGGAAAGTGGAGAAAGTCACATCACTATAGGAGCTGTCACTAATAGGGAAACAATGCCAAGCAGGGGTAGAAAGGAAAAGATAAGGCACCAACAGAGAGAAGCATGTGATGAAGGAAGTGACTACAACTAATAGCCTAAGGGAACAATAATGAAATTAATGGGACATCTTGTGAAACTGTAAGATAAGCACAAGAAAATGCAGTCATTTAGCTCATGAGGGAGAGTTAGGCACTGTGATAACCTAAGTATATGCTATTATTTATGTGCATTGGAAATTTGTTAGTAAAATCATGGTCTTATTTACAGTGAGATAGGAATTAAAATTAAGTAATGATTGCTGCTGCTGTTTGTGCATAAGTGGAATCACATTATGATTAGGCTAATAGAATAAGACATAAGCATAAAAGCTATTGAAGGCTCAGCCTTTCACTTTTATCAAAGGAATAAGAAAATGAGCAAGAAATAATAGGCAATTAGAGTCTACCAACTACTAATCCCAGGATATTCTTGTTCAAGAGCCAACAGTAGAGGTTGTTTAGAACAGGAATGTAGATGATCAGAGAAGACTGCCCTCTGGCCTAAGGCCATGGCTTGTTCTATATGTGTCTCAAACCAAAAGGACTTAGTATACCTCTCTCAGCAGGAAATATCTCAAGAAATTCCAGGGAAAACTGAGGAAAGCTGTAAACATCAGGTTATGACACAAACAGATCCTCTGATTTTTTTTCAGAATTAGATGTTAATGAGACTTCAGATTATTGCTTTTCCTCAGGGAGAAAATCACTAATGCAAATTCTCTAACTTATTTTGGGACTCTAAAGAGGTGGCTAATAATCCTTGATTAGAAGGATTATTCTAACTACATTTCTGCACTTAGTTATCCAGGCTTTGAAGTGCAAAGAAGTAAATTCCAAGTAAGTAAATTAAAATCATTAAAAAAAATTTAATCTATGTGTAACAATGATTAAATGAAAAAAGCTGTATCACTCTTATGCCAAGATTCATGCCCCAAATTTATCTCTTATTTTATTGACTATTACCTATAAATTTTTTCTTCTCTCTGGAAAGGAAGTTTTAAACAAGGTTTAACACTAAACTGCAAATATAATATTAAAAAGGGAAATTTCAGAATTATATTTTTGTCTGTCTTGCAGAAAGTAAAGATTCATATTAATAGAAACAATATCAGTTAACTAAATATGTAAAGTCTTATCTAAAATATTGAGTTTATTATACACTATTGATTGATATGGAGGAACTTATGGAGGTGATTCATCTGATTCATTCAATAGAAATCAACTTATCTGTTTTGTTATCACAAGCTTGTGAACATTTTCTGAATCAATCTAAAATATTTTATTTAAAAAAAAGAATTTTATTTCTAGGAAATATGTGTTGTAGTAAATCTTAGATTTCTATTTTGCTGTGTAAAACTGAATTAATATTATTTCCACTGATTCATTCATTTGACAAATATTTGTGGAGTACCTACTATGTACCAAGTACTGTTCTAGGTAATGGAGATTGAGAAAAAGATAAGAATAACAAAGACCCTGCTTTCGTAGGGCTTATTCTAGTAGTAGAAAGATAAAATAGATAGGATAGATAGATTGACAAATAGATGATGATAGGTAGATACTCCTTACAAAAAATAAATATGGAGATGGGCTGGAATTTTGGTGGGTACTTCAGACTGAATTGTCAAAGTCTATTTCTGAGCATACCATCCTTAAACTTCAACCTGAATACAAGAATTGGAGAGAAAATATTATCATCAAGGAAATGACAATGACAAAGTCTGAAGACAGGAACTAGTTATATTTTAGAAAATAGAAAAATCAGTGTGATCATATAAAAGCAAGTACAATGGAGAATAGTATAGCATGAGCATAGGTAAATACTAGATTATACATGGCCTCATGAGACGGGGTAGGAGTTCAATTTTATTCTGCTTTCAATGTTGCATCATTTGTGTAATAAATCATTCTGAAATTTAATGACATGTTAATTTATGTTGTTTACTTTCTACAATATTCCATGCAGCATCAGCTGAAAGTTGTTAAACTAGGGGCTAAAATATTCAAGATGGCTTACTAGCATGACTACCACATTGGCATATCAGACGAGAGCTCAGTCAGAACTGTGGACCAGAGGTCAAGGTTCTTCTTCACATGACCCTCTCCACACAGGCCTCTTGGGATTACACAAATACAGTAGCTAGATTTTTTAAGAGCAAGCAGTCTAAATGGACTAGAAAGATACAACACACTTTACAACCTTCTCTCTCAAAGCCATATAGTTCTGTCACAGTTCTGCCCAGATTTAAGGGAAGGGAATAACTCTTCATTGGAGAGGTCTCAAAGACATATTGTAAAAAGGAAAAGGGAGCTAGGAAGTAATATTATTGTCATATTTGAAAAATACTATCCGCCACAGTTTGTTTCAGGCTACCACAATTTATATCTCTCCCACATGCAAAAAATGTCATTTCCCTTCCCTAAGACAGAAAAATCTCATTCCATAATTACATCAGCTCAAAGTTAAAAACCTTATTGTCTAAATCAGACCTAGGTATAGGTGATATGTTTTATGGGCAGTTCCTCAAATACAGCTCTTTGAGCACTCTTTTGAATGATGTGATATCAAGTGAAACATTTGACTCAAAGAGCCAATTGTTCTAGGTCTCCAAAGGCTCAAAATTTGGGGACAAACATTGGATAACTGCTATGGACAGTCCCATTAAAAATGACAGGTAAGAGGAAGGAACACAGTGATTACTGGTCCATATCAATTGTGAAATTTAGCTAGTTACATATTGCCTGTTCTTTGATTAGAGTTCACTCCTACTCCTTGTTCTTCATAGATATTGTTCAATTTAGTCCTTCCCTTTGAGTCCACCTTTCTTTTCCCTAAGGCTTCTTAAGAATTGACTTAAGCAGATTCTCTACTTGTAAATGTTTGAAGGTTCAGAACCCTTCCTCATGTTGTTTTGTTTCTCTTCCTTCTATTTCAAGCTGATATAACCCCTTTAACTATTTTGGTAGCTTTCAATATATAAAGCCTACCTATATAAAATTATATAATTTATAATTCATTCCAAAAGATATTATATAAGCCCAAATCATTTCCAAGTAAATCATTCTCTTCCTCAACTTCATCATGACACTATGGAATAACATCCTTAAGATTCTTAAATTCTTATTGTATAATAAAGAGTTCAGCTAATTACAATATTATGATCCTTAAAATAACTTTTTCTGTTTGAAAAGTTCTATGAGGAATCATTTCAAATATCTCTGAAAGTCTTAATAATAGTGTTAATAGATTTTACAGTAAAATAGATCTTTTCCCTTAAGTCAATACTTAATTTAAGTACCATTTGTCACCTAGAGAGATTTAGGAAGAGAAAAACGTAGTTTGAAACTTAGATAGTTTCAAATTGGATCCTAAAATAGTTTCATACTGGATCCTTTATAGAAGAGTTTATTTTTAGCTTATTCATCTCTTCTCCCATTATGACATATTATATGCATTCATGCATTATACACATTATACAATATTATGCAAGATCATACAATTATTCCTAAATTTTAATCATGTCTTTCCCTCTAATGATCTGAAACAAAACTCCACTCTTCTCCAGTTTCACTCATTTCACTCTACTGTCTTTAATTACTGCATTTCTCCAAATTTTATCTGAAAGAATATTAATTGGGAGCTAGCCAAAGTAGATTTTGGTCTTTGGTCTGATACTGGTTTAGTGTTGGCAACTCAGTTTTGTGGTTTTCAGGTTGTTCTTCTTTTGAATGTAATTTTTAAACTACATGATAATGGTGATAAAAATAATGCTTTGCATTTGTATAACAATGGAAAATTTTAACACTTTTTGGATGTACTTTTTGCTTTAAATTGTTACGCTTTAAGAAAATGTGCAAGTTTAAGAAAAAACTACATTTGTATCTTTCAGTGTTGTTGTTCATTTGCTAAATCATGTCTAACTCTTTGTGGCCTTATGGACTGCAGCATGCCAGGCTTCACTGTCCTTCACCATCTCCCTGAGTTTGCTAAATTCATGTCCATTGAATTGGTGATTGATACTTTACCTTTTAACTGTATATGCAATATATTTTTACAGTATGATTTGTAATTAATCTTATGGTTTATATGTGAATGATTAACTTTCACCACTAGATTGTAAGTCTCATAAAATTGGGATTCCCAGGTGGTTCAGTGGTAAAGAATCTGCCTGCCAATGAGGAGACATGAGTTCGATCCTCAGGTCACAAAGATACCCTGGGGGAGGAAATGGCAATTCATTCCTGTATTCTTGACTGGAATACCCCATGGGCAGAGGAGCCTGACAGGCTAGAGTCCAAGCAGTTGCAAAGAGTTGGACAAGACTGAATGACTCATATATCTAGAAAAATTTGCCTTTTCTCTCTCACTCTCTCTTTTTTTTTAAGGCACATGCTGTATACTTAGTGATGAAAATGAACATAATGTGTCAATATACTGTTTTATTTTTTATAATGATGTCACCTTATTTATGTTCCAGTGAGCTAAGTCGCATAAGTCATGTCTGACTCTTTGTGACTCCATGGACTGTAGGCCACCAGGTCCCTCAGTCTATGAGATTCTCCAGGCAAGAATACTGGAGAGGGTTGCATTCCCTTCTCCAGGTATTCATGTGCAATATTCTTCCAAATATTTGAAATACATTGTCATCACATGCTAACAACAACATAAGACAGGTATTGTCTCTCCACCAACTGAAACTAAGTACAGAGAGGTTAATTAAGGTCAAACAGCTAGTAATTTTAAATGTCAAGTCCATGATCTTAACCACTAATATAAATTGATTCCCTGATTATAGTAAAATTGATGGTGATGGTCAAAGACAATGATGTTAAGAATTTTATAGCTAAGAATTAGTTAAATGAATGAGACTTAATTCTAAGAGTGGGAACCCAGGTGGCTCAGCAGTAAAGAATCCACCTGCAATGCAAGAGATGCAGGAGACACAGGTTTGACCTCTGTGTTGGGAAGATCCTCTGGAGAAGGAAATGTCTACCCATTTCAGTATTCTTCCTGAGAAATTGCATGGACAAAGGGGCCTGGTGGGCTACAGTCCATAGTATCACAAGGAGTCAGACACAACTGACCACACACACATAATTCTAAGAGTAAAATAATTATAGAAAGGTGAAGAGAGTTACACAGAGGGAATTAGCTTGCAAATGGGTTAATACTTCTAGAACAAAGGGAGAGAGTGGTGCAGAAAAAGACTAGGAAACCAGTGTCTGAAATGAAGGTGTGAAATATAATCTTTTTTATGGTATTAATGGAATATGACCAATAAAAATTTGATCGTTATACTAAATCAACCTCTCTGATTACAGATCCACAAGAAAATCACATTTAATCCTATTTCTAGAAACTCCCAAAGTTAAGCTGAATTGATAATCAAAATTATGATGTGTATCACAATATAAATATCAATACAGAAATATCAGAATATAATATAAAGCATATAAAGAAATGTATTATAAAAGATTGACTTACATAATTATGGAAGCTGAGAAGTTGAATAACAGTCAGCAAAATGGAGACCCAGGAGAACTGATGTGTAGTCCCAGGGTGAATTCCAAAGCTTGAGCACCAGAATTGATGGTCAATGTTCTAATTCAAAAGCTGGCAGTCTTGATACCCAACAAGAGCCAAAGTTCAGTCTGAAGCCAAAGGATAAAAAAGAACAACATCCCAGCTCAAGGAGTCAGACAAGAGGAGTTTCCTGTTATTCAGTCTGTTTATTCTATGCAGATCTTCAACTGATGGAATGAGGCTCATCCACATTAGGGAGGGCAATCTGTTGTAATCAGTCTGTTGAGTCAAATGTTAATCCCATCCAGAAACACCCCCTATGACAAGCTCAGAACAATGTTTTTGCAAATATCTGGGAATAATAATATAATGATTTTATTTCAAATTATAGATGGAAATATTTTTACTATCTTATAAATATAAGAGAAATATGTATGTATTTACTAATTTGTTGCTGTTTAGTAGCTCAGTCATGTCTAATATTGTGATCCATGGACTATAGCCTGTCAGCTCCTCTGTCCATGGGATTTCCCAGCCAGGAACACTGGAATGGGTTGCCATTTCCTCCTCCAGGAGATATTCCTGACCCAGGGATTGAACCCACATCGTCACATCTTTTTCATTTCAAGAAGATTCTTTATTGGTACTGAAGAAATTTTTATATGCACTTAGATCCATATATCTGAGGAATACAATTAATTGAAGTTTGAGAAATGTACACTTGTGAAAGCATTGTCCCAACAAAGAAAAAACAACATTTCACTCATTCCAGAAAATCCACTTGGCCCTCTAATCAATCTCCTGACTACTGGGTAATGATTTTCCTAGTTCCTTTTATTATAGAGGTATTTTGCTTGTTCTTGAACTTCATGTAACAGAAATATACAATATGCACCTTTTTGTGAATGGCTACTTTTATTTAATAAAATGTCCTTGAGACTCATCCAGGTTGTAGTATATATTAGTAGCCCATTCTTAAAAAAAAAAAAAAAAAAAAAAATTCTAAACAACACTTGCTCAGATGGTAAAGCATCTGCCTACAATGTGAGAGAATCAGGTTTGATCCCTGGGTTGGGAAGATCCTCTGGAGAAGGAAATGGCAACCCACTCTAGTACTCTTGCCTGGAAAATCCTATGGGTGGAGAAACATTGTAGGCTACAGTCCATGGGGTCACAAAGAGTCAGACATGACTGAGCAACTTCACTTTCACTTCACTTTCCTTCCCCTATAAGCATATGTAGCTCTTTATTTATACACTTAACTAGTGGATAGATATTTTGGTTGTTGCCAGTTTGGTGCCATTATGAAAAATCTGCTTTGACCCCTTTTGCATAAGGCTCCTTGTGGACATATGTTTAAATATCTCTTTGGTAAATAATTAGACTTGCTAGTTCATAAACTAGACAATGTATGTATGTACGTGTGTGAAGTCGTTCAGTTGTGTCTGACTCTTTGCGACTCCATGGACTGTAGCCTACTAGGCTCCTTCGTCCATGGCATTTTCCAGGCAAGAGTATGGAGTGGGGTGCCATTTCCTTCTCCAAAGGATATTCCCATCCAGAGATCAAACCTGGGTCTCCTGCATTGTAGGCAAATATGCTTTACAGTCTGAGCCACCAGAGAAATCAGACACATGTATATAAAGATATAAATATATTAATTATATTTTTGAAGGAAATACAAAATAGCAAATATGTTAATCCATTCTAAATATTCAGCAGAAAAATATGAGATCCATTCCACATCTTTACCAAATTTGATGCTGTCAGTTTTTCTAATGTTAGCCATGACACTCAGTTCAGTTCAGTTCAGTTCAGTCGCTCAGTTGTGTCCGACTCTTTGCGACTCCATGAATCTCAACGGGCCAGGCCTCCCTGTCCATCACCAACCGCTGGAGTTCACTCAGATTCACGTCCATCGAGTCCATGATGCCATCCAGCCATCTCATCCTCTGTCGTCCCGTTCTTCTCCTGCCCCCAATCCCTCCCAGCATCAGGGTCTTTTCCAATGAATCAACTCTTCGCATGAGGTGGCCAAAGTACTGGAGTTTCAGCTACAGCATCATTCCTTCCAAAGAAATCCCAGGGCTGATTTCCTTTAGGATGGACTGATTGTATATCCTTGCAGTCCAAGGGACTCTCAAGAGTCTTCTCCAACACCACAGTTCAAAAGCATCAATTCTTCGGTGCTCAGCTTTCTTCACAGTCCAACTCTCACATCCATACATGACCATAGGAAAAACCATAGCCTTGACTAGATGGACCTTAGTCGGCAAAGTAATGTCTCTGCTTTTGAATATACTATCTAGGTTGGTCATAACTTTTCTTCCAAGGAGTAAGCGTCTTTTAATTTCAAGGCTGCCGTCACCATCTGCAGCGATTTTGGAGCCCCCCAAAATNCTGTCTCTTATACACATCTCCATAGGAAAAACCATAGCCTTGACTAGATGGACCTTAGTCAGCAAAGTAATGTCTCTGCTTTTGAATATACTGTCTAGGTTGGTCATAACTTTTCTTCCAAGGAGTAAGCGTTGTTTAATTTCATGGCTGCCGTCACCATCTGCAGCGATTTTGGAGCCCCCCAAAATAAAGTCTGACACTGTTTCCACTGTTTCCCCATCTATTTCCCATGAAGTGATGGGACTGGATGCCATGATCTTAGTTTTCTTAATGTTGAGCTTTAAGTCAACTTTTTCACTCTCCACTTTCACTTTCATCAAGGGGCGTTTTAGCTCCTCTTCACTTTCTGCCATAAGGGTGGTGTCATCTGCATATCTGAGGTTATTGATATTTCTCCCAGCAATCTTGATTCCAGCTTGTGCTTCATCCAGCCCAGTGTTTCTCATGATGTACTCTGCATAGAAGTTAAATACGCGGGGTGACAATATACAGCCTTGACGTACTCCTTTTCCTATTTGGAACCAGTCTGTTGTTCCATGTACAGTTCTAACTGTTGCTTCCTGACCTGCATACAGATTTCTCAAGAGGCAGGTCAGTTGGTCTGGTATTCCCATCTCTTTCAGAATTTTCCACAGTTTATCATGATCCACACAGTCAATAAAGCAGAAATAGATGTTTTTCTGGAACTCTCTTGCTTTTTCCATGATCCAGCAGATGTTGGCAATATGATCTCTGGTTCCTCTGCCTTTTCTAAAACCAGCTTGAACATCAGGAAGCGGTTCACTTATTGCTGAAGCCTGGCTTGGAGAATTTTGAGCATTACTTTACTAGCATGTGAGATGAGTGCAATTGTTCAGTAGTTTTGAGCATTCTTTGGCATTGCCTTTCTTTGGGATTGGAATGAAAACTGACGTTTTCCAGTCCTGTGGCCACTGCTAGGGGTGAAATAATATCTCATTATAGTTAGACAATTATTTTCTCAATAGACCAACTAAATCTGTTGAAACAAATATGTAAAAAAAAAAACAAAACATAATTTTCAATACATTGTGGCATAGTCTCCAAATATACATGTGAGTCTTTGGGCTAAAGAATATATATATTGAATATTTAAATTGCAAATATGAAACTAAACAGTGACACAGTGACTACGTATCTGGGGGCCTTCAACATAAGCAATAACTTCTTTTTCCTTTCTCTTTATTTTTTTATACAGTTTGCCAAATATCTCATTTTTTGCTTACCTCCATAATTAGGGAAATTAAAGTTGTTGTTGTTTTTCTAAGTTGTCTTAATTAGTTAAAAGTAAATACTACTATGAGATTTTGCATAAAGTTTAATTGACACATATTTTATGACTCAGAATCACTTTGATGGTTTTTTTTGTTGAAGGTATTTTCTAAATAAAAAAATTAAAAGTGAAGTAACTTATTTAAGGATGCACATTAGAATCTGAATTTTGTCAAATGGAAGTAAGAGAATTATGTACAGGTTTTATATAATCTTTAGTTTAATTTTTAGCCTCAGTATTAGCTAGCTTACACAAAAATTATATAAAAGTCAGAATTAAACAAGTCAGTTTTTAACTATCTAGTTTAAAATCACCTGCAAGTATGATGTCAGAGTTACTCTTTGCTCCTTCAGCAGCTTCACGTCTGGGCTGGTGGGAGGGAGTTGAGGGACCACAGCTGTGTGGGTATCCTGGTCTGCTGGACCTCCACAGGAGTTGCTGGCTGCCACCTGCTAAGGAAAAGGATGTTTCAGCCGTACCTGCTGTTGGAAATTCTCCCCAGGCAGAGGAGATAACCAAGGCCCCACATAGATTAGCATTGACAGCAGCCATATAGGTGAGGGTGAGGAGAAAATGGTAACCATGAAGGCACCTGGAAAAGATCAAAACCTGGGTCCATAAGGAAGAACTAAGGCACACACCCAGGTGGAGGAAGGTAACTTCAAGCTGAACAGAAGACTCCTAGAACACTGCCCTGTTACCTTGCCATGAGTCAATCACAGAAATGTCATATACCTTTCAGCTCTCACCTCAAATTTTACCTTTAGAAACTTCTCCCTGTAAATCATCAGGGAGTTCAGGGTTTTGGAGCCCAAACCATTCATCCTCATTCTTAGGCCTTGAAATAAACCTTTCTACATTTCTCTGATGCCCTCCCTTCCAAATCAAATGAATGACAGCATCCTTTCCTTCAGTCTTTTATGTAAAGTTAGGACTTTGAGACTCGTTGACTACAGACAAGTGTGTTTGAGTTGCAGAGTGTTCAACATATTTTAAAATTCCAGATTTGAAAATGTGGATTTTAACATAAACATTCTTATCTGATTTCCTTGAGAGAGAGAAAGATCTGAAGAAATGGCAGCCACGTTCAGGCCAGGAATCAGCTGAAGGTGGGTAGTGACTTCCACTTGATGTATTCCTTTTCCTATTTGGAGCCAGTCTGTTGTTCCATGTCCAGTTCTAACTGTTGCTTCCAGACCTGGTCAGGTGGTCTGGTCTGGTATTCCCATCTCTTTCAGAATTTTCCACGGATTATTGTGATCCACACTGTCAAAGCCCTTGACATAGTCAATAAAGCAGAAATAGATGTTTTTCTGGAACTATCTTGCTTTTCTGATGATTCAGCAGATGTTGGCAATTTGTTCTCTTGTTCTTCTGTCTTTTCGTAAACCAGCTTGAACATCTGGAAGTTCACAGTTCATGTATTTTTCAGGTCTGTCTTGGAGAATTTGAGCATTACTTTACTAGCGTGTGAGATGAGTGCAGTTGAGCAGTAGTTTGAGCATTCTTTGGCATTGCTTTTCTTTGGGATTGGAATGAAAACACCTTTTCCAGTCTCGTGGCCACTACTGAGTTTTCCAAATTTGCTGGCATATTGAGTGCCACACTTTCACAGCATCATCTTTTAGGATTTCAAATAGCTCAACTGGAATTTCATCACCTCCACTAGCTTTGTTCATAGTGATGCTTCCTAAGGCCCACTTGACTTCACATTCCAGGATGTCTGGCTCTAGGTGAGTGATTATACCATTGTGATTATCTGGGTCATGAAGATCTTTTTTGTACAGTTCAGTGTATTCTTGCCATTTCTTCTATCTTCTGCTTTGGTTAGGTCCATTCCATTTCTGTCCTTTATTGAGCCCATCTTTGCATGAAATGTTCCACTGATATCTCTAATTTTCTTGAAGAGATCTCTAATCTTTCCCATTCTATTGTTTTCCTCTATTTCTTTGCGTTGATCACTGAGCAAGGCTTTCTTATCTCTACTTGCTATTCTTTGGAACTCTGTATTCAAATGAGTATATCTTTCCGTTTCTCCTTTGCCTTTAGCTTCTCTTCTTTTCTCAGCTCTTTGTAAGGCCTCCTCAGATAACTATTTTACTTTTTTTCATTTTTTTTTCTTGGAATGGTCTTTATTCCTGCCTCCTGTACAATGTCATGAACCTTCATCTATAGTTCTTCAGGCACTCTATCAGATCTAATCCTTTGAATCTATTTGTCACTTCCAATGTAAATCATAAATTATTTTATTTAGGTCCTACCTGAATGTTCTACTGTTTTCCTTACTTTCTTCAATTTAAGTATGATTTTGGCAATAAGGAGTTTATTATCTGAGCCACAGTCAGTTCCCAATCTTGTTTTTGCTGACTATATAGAGCTTTCCATCTTTGACTGCAAAGAATATAATCAGTCTGTTTTCACTGTTAACCATCTGGTGATGTCCATGTGTAGGGTCTTCTCTTGTGTTGTGGAAGAGGGTGTTTGCTATGACCAATGCATTCTCTTGGCAAAACTCTGTTATCCTTTGACCTGCTTCATTTTGTACTCCAAGGCCAAATTTACCTGTTATCACAGGTATCTCTTGACTTCCTACTTTTGCATTCTGATCCCCTATAATGCAAAGGACATCTTTTGGAGGTGTTAGTTCTAGAAAGTCTTGTAGGTCTTCATAGAACCATTCAACTTCAGCTTCTTCAGCATTACTGATCAGGGCATTGATTTGGATTATGTGACATTGAATGGTTTGCCTTGGAAACTAAATCATTCTGTCAATTTTGAGATTGCATCCAAGTACTGCATTTTGGACTCTTTTGTTGACTATGATGGCTACTCCATTTCTTTTAAGGGATTCTTCCCCACAGTAGTAGATATAATGGCCATCTGAGTTAAATTCACTCATTCCAGTCCATTTTAATTCACTTGTTCCTAAAATGTGGATGCTCATTCTTGGTAATATTGTTTGACCACTTCCAATTTCCCTTGATTCATGGACCTAACATTCTAGGTTCCTATGCAATATTGCTCTTTACAGCATCAGATTTTACTTCCATCACCAGTCACATCCACAACTGGATTTTTTTTTTTTTTTTGCTTTGTTTTTGTCTCTTCATTTTTTCAGGAGGTATTTCTCCACTGATCTCCAGTAGCATATTGGGCACCTACCAACCTAAGGAGTTCATCTTTCAGTGTTCTATCTTTCTGCCTTTTTATACCGTTCATGGGGTTCTCAAGGGAAGAATCCTGAAATGGTTTGCCATTCCCTTCTCCAGTGGACCATATTTTGTCAGAACTCTCCACCATGACCTGTCTGTCTTGGGTGGCCCTATACAGTGTGGCTAATAGTTTCACTGAGTTAGACAAGGCTTTGGTCCATGTGATCTGTTTGTTTAGTTTTCTGTGATTGTGGTTTTCATTCTGTCTGCCCTCTGATGGATAAGAATAAAAGCCTTATGGAAGGTTCCTGATGGGATAGACTGACTGAGAGGGAAACTGGATCTTGTTCTAATGAGCCTGACCATGCTCAGTAAATTTTTAATTCAATTTTCTGTTGATGAGCAGGGCTGTGTTCCCTCCCTGTTGTTTGACCTGAGGCCAAACTCTGCTGGAGGTAATGAAGATAATGACATCTCCTTCAACAAGTGCTGTGCATGCACTGCTGCACTCAGTGCCGCAGACCCTGCAGCAGACTCTTGGACACTCACAGGCAATTCTGGGTCCGTCTCTTGTGGGGTCATGGCTCCTTTCTCCTGGGTCCTGGTGCACACAAGGTTTTGTTTGTTCCTTACAAGAGTCTTTTTCCCCAGTCTTGTGTAAGTTCTGGAGGCTCTGTGGTAGGATTAATGGTGACTTCCTGTAATAGGGCTTATGCCAAACCCAAGTCTGCTGCACCCAGAGCCCCTGCCCCTGTGGCAGGCCACTGCTGACTTGTACCTCCTCAGTAGACACTCAAACACAATTCTGTCCCAGTCTCTGTGGGGTCTCTGGTCCTGGTGTGCACAAGGTTTGTTTGAGCCCTCTGAGTATCTCTCTGGCAGGTATGGGGTTTGATTCTAAACGTGATTTCATCCTTATTGCCATCTTGCTGAGGCTTCTCCTTTGCCCTTGGACATGGGGTATCTTTTTTGGTGGGATCCAACATTCTCCTTTCAATGGTTGTTCAGCAGTGAGTTGTAATTTATTAGTAAGACATTAGCTACCAGGAGGTAAAAGTGAAAGCCCACAGATTTTAAAAATCCAAGTGATAGGAGACTGCTTTCTCATTTACCTAAAAACATCATAGCAAATCTATCTTAAGAGAACATGGGAAGATCTGGTACTGCATGGAGCTATTATGATTTACTTATCTGTGAAGATGAGGTAATAGCACTGTCAGCAAACACCTGTATATACTTTTGGGAAATAGCTGAAATAGGGTAACAGCCTATTATATATTAACGTGTACTAATGATTGCATATCATTTAAAAAATAAAAAACTAAGAGCCATCTTTGACATTCAGCTTGATTTAAAAACAAACAAACAAACAAAAAAAGTGTTGTGTATTATGAAAGCCAGTTGAAGCTAAACACCAAATGCCCTAAACATATCTCATTATGTCATACCCATTGATTGTATTATATGTGGCATAAAAGGATTCTTGTGACTTGCCTCTGAGCTGGTGCTGTGTTTCCAAACTCACCCTTTTCTTTCTTTTCATCTGTTTTTAATCTTAGTCACACATAAGTCTCCTAAATGCCTGATTTTGCCTCTTACCTCCCTTTTCTTGCTTTGGCACTATTGGATTTTGTAGTCAATGTTTACTTTTCATTTGAAGTTATCTTTCATGTGAATAGTAAATGTCAGCCCTCTACCGTGTTCTTTCTGTTGGGTCATCATCAGTCCTGATTCCTTATCAGTTCAAGAGTGGAAGAAGTTCGAGCATGTATGAATACAGACTTACAAAAAAAAACCCAAGCACAATACAAAAACTGAAATTGAATGCTAGCAAATTGGACGACATTCCTTCTTTCAGATAATAACTAGGGAATCTGAAAAGGAAAAAAGAAACAGCACACAAATGAAACTGTGCAGTGAAGAGAGCCACAGAGATAATTCATGCTGTCTTCTATTTCAAAATAAGCAAAGTGAGTAGAAATTCCAGCTGAGCATTGTTCATTTAAATTTAGGATTTTTAAGAATTATTAGGAAACCATCAAGGCACTATTACTGAGGCTAAAATGCTTCTATTGGAGTTTTGAGTTGTCTTCATTCTCAGTCCCTCTTGGAGGTCATTGAGGAAAAACAATATGTGTCTACAAGCTTTAATAGAACAAAGAGTGCATCTGTCAGCTCTACCCATGAATTTAAGGCATTGGTGCCTCTGATCGTCAGTTTACTTTAGCTTTGCTCCTGACTCACAAGAATGTTAAGTACTCAAGGGATTAAAGGCATGTCTCTCGAGGTTCTGTACACAAATAGGCTGATATGGTCTAGTAATCAAATGAGATTTGTTTTACAAGTAGCTACCAGTTCAATTACTGAAACTAAATACAAAGAAGAGAGTTGCTAAGCCAAAAAGTGTGTTGGTGTTTTAGAACAGGTAGATAAAAGACTATAATAAGGTATCCATTATGAATAGGACAAATATCTGACCAATTCAAGAAGAAAGAACATTGGTTAAAATCTTCCTCTTAAACACTAGACATTTTATAAACCACAGTGATAGAACTTCCATTTGAATTCCCATCCTTTTTTTTCTGTTTTAGAAACTAACATACCTATAAATTAATTCATCAGTATAGAGAATCCGAGAAGAGTTTACAAGTAAAAGAAATAAAACTACATCTCACAACATGGGAAGAGTATTGGAAAAATGTAAATAATCCTTCTTTGTACTTTAATATTTTTTAATACCTTGCATTTTTCTAATTTATCTGAGACTGTTAGAGGGGGGAGAGAGATGAAGTTCTATTAATTACTTTTCACATAGATCTTAGCCAAAAGCTAGGGAATTTAGCAATTTATTCCATATATTAGCCTAGCACAATGCATACTAGAGAATTTGTAAAATAATATATATTTTAGAAAAGGTGTAGCTTATACATAAAAGCATGTTTATTAAAATATTATAATGATGACCATACAGCAATAAGTGATATACTAATAAATGATGAATGTAACAGCATCAACTTGTACATATTTCAAACAAAATAAAAATTTTGAAAGACCATTTTGTATTTATTATGATTACAATAAATCAGAAATTAACCATATTTAGAGGTATTTATTCTTCTTAGTTTCTCCCTGACATCCTCTAGGAATTCAAAGTGATTTTTTTTTTTTTTTTAGTACTAAGAAGATGTACAAATTCTGTTTTTAGACCTTCTTAAAAGGGAAAACTTTAAAGAATTATGCTACCTTTTTAAAAGTCTCAACCAACAGCTATGAAAATACCTATAGAAACTTAGCTAGAGAACTTCCCTGGTGGCTCAGTGGTAAAGAATGTGGTGCCAAAGCAGGAGACATGGGTTCAACCCCTGATTTGGAAATATCCCACATGCCACAGAGCAACTAAACCTGTGCACCACAACTATTGAGCCTGTGCTCTACAGCCTAAGAGCCACAACTACTGAGTTCCTACACTGTAGCTACTAACACCTGTGTACCCTAGAGTCAATGCGCCACAACAAGAGAAACCACCACAGTGAGAAGTCTGCACACGGCAAAAGAGAGTCACCCCTGCTCACCACAACTAGAGAAAAGCCCACACAGCAGCGAAGACCTAGCACAGCCAAAAATCAAAATAAGCAAATAAATAAATGAAATTTAATATATATACTAAAGAAATTTAGCTGGAAACATCATCCTTCATGATTTCAATCAGTTGTTCTTACTAATAGGCTTTATTTAATATTCTTTTAAGAAACATTTTCTTAAAACCCAGTTATAGTTTTCTTTTGCATGAGTTTTAAACACGCTAGAAAATCCTGAATGCCAAGGTTGGTTTGCTTTAAATTTAAATATGTGTCAGTTTTTTTAAAGGTAACATGCTTACATTTTTCCAATAAATTTCATGGTGACAGAAAATTCTCCAAACTTTTATATTCAAAACTTGGTACAACACAACTTTTTTTCCAAAAATATTTACTTTTGCATTTGTTAAAATTTCACTTTTACATTGAAAGTATAAAGTTCCTATTTTTTAATAATATTTTCTAGTTAGTATACAACAAAAAATCATTTTCTATGATAGAAAGTTATAGTTTTCTTTTGCATGAGTTTTAAACACGCTAGAAAATCCTGAATGCCAAGGTTGGTTTGCTTTAAATTTAAATATGTGTCAGTTTTTTTAAAGGTAACATGCTTACATTTTTCCAATAAATTTCATGGTGACAGAAAATTCTCCAAACTTTTATATTCAAAACTTGGTACAACACAACTTTTTTTCCAAAAATATTTACTTTTGCATTTGTTAAAATTTCACTTTTACATTGAAAGTATAAAGTTCCTATTTTTTAATAATATTTTCTAGTTAGTATACAACAAAAAATCATTTTCTATGATAGATAGAGTTTAGTCAATGCAATGTGTGAATTAGTAGCTCAAAACTCAATTAGTAGCTTTAAACTCAAAAAATCATTTGACTTTTTTTTTTTTTGAACACATCTAAACATCTAAATTATCAGCAAATATCTATGTGTTCAGATGATTATTGTGGTCTTGATCCATCTCATTAGTAAGTAATGGAAGTTTTTCACTATTTAAGATTATAAAAATCTATAAATCTATTCAGTGAACAAGAAGTACTGAAAGCAAATCAATCCCTTTTTATTGTAGAAGTTTTCCTTTTCCCTTAGGCTACCTTATTTACTCCTTAGGCTGTCATGCTTCCTCCTCAGATAATGGGGCCAAGAAAAGCATGTGTCAGTCTTAGTAGTACCAAATATTAGTAAGTATAAATATATTTCTTAGAAAATGTAAATAGAGATAATAAGATATTGCTTTTAATCCAGTGGATTTTCTTACTTGGAGACCATTAAAGCAGAAAACCAAAGTTCTGAGCTAATGAAAAGAAAGGAAAGAAGGTTTAAAAAGTAAAGACAGAACAGAAAGTGAGACAAAAGAAAATAACTGCTGAATATGGTTGGCACCTTCTTAATACCAGGCTTAAGACAATATTCAACTCCAGAATGAAAGCTAGATTCATAAATGTTGGAAATGAGGTTTACAATCAAAGAAGCAGAGATAATCACAATTGAGGAAAAAGGGGAAAATAAAAACTAAAACTTCCCAAAATGGTATATCTCTTACTCTATCACTTTGATTAGATTTTTTAGGGTTGGATTTATGCATATGCAAAACTCAGCATCCATTTTAATTTTCCCAGCTACATATTCTCTTTCAAATTACATGATGGTTTTGAGATTCATGTATATTTTTTTGTAACACTATACTATTGTTGCAGTAACAAATTATCACAAATTTTCTGGCTTAAAACAACATAAATTTCTTCCTTTACAGTTCTAGGAGTCATAAACAAGTCCAAACATAAGTCCAAAACAGCCTTCAGGGGCTAAAAGATATCAGTATAGGTGACTCATTCTAGTTTCCAGAGGAGTATTCATTCCTGGTGGTTCAGTGGTAAAGAATTCACCTGCAATGCAGGAGAGCCTGGTTCAATCCTTGGATGAGCAAGATCCCCCATAGTAGGAAATACCAACCCACTCCAGTATTCTTGCCTGGAGAATCTCATGGACAGAGGAGACTGGTGGGCTACAGTCTATGGGGTCACAAAGAGTCAGACATGACTGAGTGACTAAACAGCAACAACAATCCATTTCTTCTCACCTGTCAGAGGTGATTTAGTTGTACTACTTTCCAGAAATGATAATAACCTGTAACAACTCTTATCTCTAGGACATTTCAGTTCATTTTTACTGACATAAAAGGTTTATCTTTAGCAAACAGTTTTTTTAGCAAGTTGACATTAAAAAACAACTTACCTATATAATATTGAACCTCCTTTCCCTTGTTAATACACAATTCAAAACACATTTGTATCACATTACAATATGATTCCTCTGCTTCTGGTATACAGAGGCTGTCAGTATTCCTTGTCTCCTGGTTATATCACTCCAATCTCTGCTTCTGGATTACAACTTTTTATTTTTTGTTTTTACTGGAGGATAGTTGATTTACAGTGTGTGTTAGTTCCAGGTAGGTGCACAGCAAAGAGAATCAGTGATACATAAACATATTTCCATATTTCTATATTCAATGTAATATTATTTAGTCTCAAAAACAGGAAGCAAAGTCTGTCATTTGCTGCAACATGGATGAACCTTAAGGACATTATACTAAGTAAAATAAGCCAGACAAGCAATGCATTGTATCACTTATATGTGGAATGTAAAAACCAACAACAAAAAGCAAAACTCAAAGAAAAGAGAGCAGATGGTGGTTCTAGGGGTCAGAGAGTAGGGGAAATAGCATTTGGCAAATGGTTACAAACTTTCAGTAGTAAGATGCATAGGGTCTGAAGAGCTAATGTATAACATGGTGATTCTCATAGATAATAGCTGCATTGTATAATTTACATTTGCTAAAGAGTAGAACTTAAGTCTTCTCATCAAAAAGGAAAAAAACTAAATATGTGAGGTAATGATGTGTTAATTAACTTGATGATGGGAATCTTTTCTCCATGTATATGTATATACAATCATCATGTTTACATATATGACAATTTGGTCAAACATACCTTAATAAAGCTGAAAGAAATATTAATAAGGCACTCCATTCTCTAAATTTCATCCACAAAATATAATCTTATTTTACATTTTTATTTTAATAATGTGGCAAAATGTAGTCACTAAGAAAGTAACAGGTTATATATTGCAAAAGACTTTGTTAATGATAATACCTATAAAGATAAATTTTTCCATAATCCAATATACTAAATATATTCACAATAGAAGCTGTGAGGAAATCTGGAGCATATATTGATACTTTCAAGCAAATATATTAAGATGAAATACATTGGAATAATGCTTTGTTGAATATAAATTTAAATTGAATCACATTAGTTTTAACTTTATCCTTTTCTGTACCTTTTGTTTGCAATAAGCATAATAAACTTTGCAAATAAAAATAGGCACACACAAATCTATACCTTACAGACACACACATACACACATATGCATGCACTAGCTGGGCTGTCATTGCTCTGAAAAATCACTAACCATTATTACATGAACAAATCACTAGGGCTGTTCCCTTTACAATATGCCAGTGAGAGTTGCTCCAATTATAAACAGAGCAGTTGAAAATCAGCTCCTGAAATTTTGAATATCTGACTCTGTGACTTTGATTTTGGAGGCTCAGATTTAAACCCTCCATTTCTTTTCTCTGTTCATGATCTCTTTTTCTGTTAAACTGAAGGATGGCATTTAACAAGATACATAAACCATAAGCAAACATTTAAATAAGCTTTTGAATATTTATTCATATACTCTTATTAACCACAAGCCACATTTTAGAATATTTCCACCTTACCAGTAGGCTCCCTCACACTCTTTCTCAGTAAATAACATCACTTCATTCCTGAGATAATGGTCACGACATTTTAATACACGTTGTCTCTCTCTGTAAGCATCAAACTTTTCTAAAATTGCCTCGTGTTTTGCTGCTCAGGTAAATGACTGACTTTTGAGGTGGTTCTAGACTTCATCTTTTAGATAAGTTTTGTATAGTTCACATATGATGAATCTAGACTGCATATTAAAAAGCAGACACATTACTTTGTCAGCAAAGGTCCGTCTAGTCAAAGCTATGGTTTTTCCAGTAGTCATGTATGAATGTGAGTTGAACCATAAAGAAATGTGAAGGCTGAAGAACTGATGCTTTTGAACTGTTGTGTTGAAGAAGACTCAAGAGTCCCTTGGACTGCATGCAAGGAAATCAAACCAGTCAATCTTAAATAAAATCAGTCTTCATTCATTGGAAGGACTGATGCTGAAGCTGAAGCTCCAATACTTTGGCCACCTGATGCGAAGAACTGACTCATTGGAAAAGATCCTGATTCTGGGATATATTGAAAGCAGGAGGAGAAGGGGACAACAGGGGATGAGATCATTAGATGGCATCACCAACTCGATGGACATGAGTTTGAGCAACCTCCAGGAGTTGGTGATGGAAGGGAAGCCTGGCATGCTGCCATCCATGGGGTTGCAAACAGTCATACAGGACTGAAAAACTGAACTGAACTGATAGTTCACATAGCACATAATTTAATTCTTACCATTCCAAATATATTCACTAAATTTTGTGAGAATTTAGGTTTATTTTTCAATGCTGTTGGATGACTGCTCTCACTTTTAAGGGTATACTTGAGCTTCAGAAAACATAACAAGAGTATGCTGACAGAAAATAGCCATCCCATACTATCCAAACATAATAAAACTATATTTAGCTGATCTCTAATGAGGTTATAAGAGATAAACATACATGAAATTAAAAGATGATATATATTAATTCATATAATACTTATAGTATTTGTAAAATAGAAGTCAATCTGAAAAGGATAACAATTTCTCACAGAGAAGTTGAAGATGGTAATGAGATAGTAAAGGGATTTAAAATAGAACTGAAAAAGCTGTGGTATAAATTAATAAGTATTTCATAAATATAAAGCACTATCAGTACAAGATGCAGAAAGTGTACCTCTAATGGAGCCAGGACCAAAATCATCATCACCATCATCACCATCATCTGAAACTGAAATACAAGAACTCTAGGTTAGGGATAATTAAACATTTTTCATTGTAAAAATTATTAAGCATGCAGAACTTCTCTCTCTAGAGATCTATGTAAGTAGGAAAGATACTACTCTTCCAGAGATGATTTAGTTATAGTGCTTTTAGGAAACGGGATAATACTCTGTAATTTTTTTTTTAAATATATACTATGGATATTTCAGTTCATTATTACTGACAAGTTTACATTATATATATACATCAGTTCCGTTCAGTTTAGTTGCTCAGTCATGTCCGAATCTTTGCGACTCCATGAATTGCAGCACGCCAAGCCTCCCTGTCCATCACCAAATCCCGTTCACTCAGACTCACGTCCATTGAGTCAGTGATACCATCCAGCCATCTCATCCTCTGTCGTCCCCTTCTCCTCCTGCTCCCAATCCCTCCCAGCATCAGAGTCTTTTCCAATGAGTCAACTCTTCGCATGAGGTGGCCAAAGTATTGGAATCTCAGCTTCAGCATCAGTCCTTCCAATGAACACCCAGAGCTGATCTCATTCAAAATGGACTGGTTGGATATCCTTGCAGTCCAAGGGACTCTCAAGAGTCTTCTCCAACACCACAGTTCAAAAGCATCAATTCTTTGGCATTCAGCTTTCTTCACGGTCCAACTCTCACTAGAAAAACCATAGCCTTGACTAGATGGACCTTTGTTGGCAAAGTAATGTCTCTGCTTTTGAATATGCTATCGAGGTTGGTCATAACTTTTCTTCCAAGGAGTAAGTGTCTTTTAATTTCATGGCTGCAGTCACCATCTGCAGTGATTTTGAAGCCCCACAAAATAAAATCTGCCACTGTTTCTCCATCTATTTCCCATGAAGTGATAGGACCGGATGCCATGATCTTCATTTTCTGAATGTCAAGCTTTAAGCCAACTTTTTCACTCTCCTCTTTCACTTTCATCAAGAGGCTTTTTAGCTCCTCTTCACTTTCTGCCATAAGGGTGGTGTCATCTGCATATCTGAGGTTATTGATATTTCTCCCAGAAATCTTGATTCCAGCTTGTGTTTCTTCCAGTCCAGCGTTTCTCATGATGTACTCTGCACAGAAGTTAAATGAGCAGGGTGACAATATACAGCTTTGACATACTTCTTTTCCTATTTGGAACTCCAGTCTGTTGTTCCATGTCCAGTTCTAACTGTTGCTTCCTGACCTGCATACAGATTTCTCAAGAGGCAGGTCAGGGGGTCTGGTATTCCCATCTCTAGAAGAATTTTCCACAGTTTATTGTGGTCCACACAGTCAAAGGCTTGGCATGGTCAATAAAGCAGAAATCTATGTTTTTTTTCTGGAACTCTCTTGCTTTTTCCATGATCCAGTAGATGTTGGCAATTTGTTCCCTGGTTCCTCTGCCTTTTCTAAAACCAGCTTGAACATCTGCAAGTTCACAGTTCACATATTGCTGAATGCTGGCTTGGAGAATTTTGAGCAGTACTTTACTAGTGTGTGAGATGAGTACAATTTTGTGGTAGCTTGATCATTCTTTGGCATTGCCTTTCTTTGGAATTGGAATGAAAACTGACCTTTTCCAGTCCTGTGGCCACTGCTGAGTTTTCCAAATTTGCTGGCATATTGAGTGCAACACTTTCACAGCATCATCTTTCAGGATTTGAAATAGCTCCACTGGAATGCCATCACCTCCACTAGCTTTGTTCGTAGTGATGCTTTCTAAGGCCCACTTGACTTCACATTCCAAGATGTCTGGCTCTAGATTAGTCATCACATCATCATGATTATCTGGGTCGTGAAGATCTTTTTTGTACAGTTCTTCTGTGTATTCTTGCCACCTCTTCTTAATATCTTCTGCTTCTGTTAGGTCCCTACCATTTCTGTCCTTTATCGAGCCCATCTTTGCATGAAATTGTTCCTTTGTATCTCTAGTTTTCTTGAAGAAATCTCTAGTCTTTCCCATTCTGTTGTTTTCCTCTATTTATTTGCATTGCTCGCTGAGGAGGGCTTTCTTATCTTTCCTTACTATTCTTTGGAACCCTGCATTCAGATGCTTATATATTTATGTTTTGCCTTTGCTTTTCACTTCTTGTCTTTTCACAGCTATTTGTAAGGCCTCCCCAGACAGCCATTTTGCTTTTTGTATTTCTTTTCCATGGGGATGGTCTTGATCCCTGTCTCCTGTACGTCACGAACCTCATTTCATAGTTCATCAGGCACTCTGTCTATCAGATCTAGGCCCTTAACTCTATTTCTCACTTCCACTCTATAATCATAAGGAATTTGATTTAGGTCATACCTGAATGGTCTAGTGATTTTCCCTATTTCTTCAATTTGAGTCTGAATTTGGTAATAAGGAGTTCATGCAATACGTGAACCATAAACTCCCTGATGTTCAAGCTGGTCTTGTTTTTGCTGACCGTATAGAGCTTCTCCATTTTGGGCTGCAAAGAAGATAATCAATCTTATTTCAGTGTTGACCATCTGGTGATGTCCATGTGTAAAGTCTTCTCTTGTGTTGTTGGAAAAGGGTGTTTGCTGTGACCATTGCATTCTCCTGGCAAAACTCCATGTGTTTCTTGTAACTATCTATCTATCTATCTATCTATCTATCTATTATAAGTTTATTTTTAGCAAGAAATTTTTAAGCAAGTTGATATTAAAAATAACTTGTAAATGTAATATTGAACCTCCTTCACCTTGTTACTATGCAATTCATAGCACATTCATTTGGAGCTACAACTGTGACTCACAAATGAAAAGATCAAAGATTCAGACATTGCAAAACAAGAGAGAGGCCTTTATTTGACATAAACTTAAAATCACATTTTCCTTCAAAAAGCGTTATTTTGCATTAAATTTAAGTGAAGCTGAACCTTTGGGAAACCATATAACTCAGTACTATTGTTTTGCCCTCCTAAGAATCTTTATGCAAAATGCTTTGGTTGTTACTCAAGCTAATAGATGAGAATCACTGATTATATAAATTATTTCCCCAAAACTTTTCCAGATGGAGAAACATATTCATTGAGTATTTTAAGAACTTTCCTTTTACAATCAGAATTATAGTCATACAATGCAAATGTAAGAAACAATCTTTAGATACTATCTAGCTTTAAAAATGACTATTAATATGAACTACATTTTAAATTTAGATTTCAGAATTCTTGTTTCTATTTGTGTTTATGTATGGATATTGCTCTGAGTTATCTGTAAACAGTGGGACTAATATAAATGTTAATATATCCAACAACTAAAATTCTTAATATAATAGTATATATAATGTTTTAAAATGAAGGAACAATAAAGCATTATGATACACATCTTTATTTAACTGTTAAAACATAGACTTGTTTTNGAAAAGACAGCCTTCTGAATGGGAGAAAATAATAACAAATGAAACAACTGACAACTAATCTCAAAAATATACAAGCAGCTTATGCAGCTTGTTTTTGCTTAGTTGCTCAGTGATGGCTGACTCTCTTAAAATCCCATGGACTATAGCCTTGTCAGGCTCCTCTGTCCATGGGATTTCCCTGGCAAGAATATTGAAATGGGTTGCCATTTTCTTCTTCAGGGAATCTGCCTGACTCAGGGATCAAATCTGCAACTCCTGCATTGCAGACAGTTTCTTTACCATTGAATCACCTCAGAAGATCGCTAAAATTAAAAAAAAAACAACAACAACAACAACAAAATGGCTAGGGAAGATTTAATAGATTCTTGGTATGCTATAGGCTTCCCAGGTTGTGCAGTAGTAAAGAATCTGCCTGTTAATGCAGGAAATGCAGGAGACGCATGTTTGATCCCTGGATAGAAAAGATCCTCTGGAGTAGGAAATGGCAACCTCCTCCAATATTCTTGTCTGGAAAATTCCATGGACAGAGGGGCCTGGCAGGCTATCATGGGGTCACAAAGACTCAGATATGACTGAGCAACTGAGCATGCATGTTACACTATAGATTCTCAATAATTAAAATGTAATAATGAGTAAAAATAATCCACCTATTTCCATTTATAAATTCTCTCCTAGGAAAATATGTCATACATTTGATATGACAGCATTGCAAAGAAAAATATATCCTTAAAAAGATGTATAGAAAAAGAGAAAGAATTTGAAAATGAGGGCCAGAAAACAAAAAGCAGAATGAAATGTATAGCTTGAAGTCACACTGGTAAATAATTACTGATCTAGTAGTCAATAAAATATAGTAATGTTGATAGTAATTTGTGACTAATCATGAGTTACATATTTTATATCTGCAGTATAAAATAATCATGATGATTCAAAATAGTACTAATTGCAATAATGACTTCAATGGTAACAAAAAATCAGTTTATGGAAACAGATTGTGAATAAAGAAAATTAGTAAATGAAAATGTTTGGAAGGCAGATACAAGCAGAAAAATTCCATCAAAAACTGTTAGCCAAACCAACTATACACATGTATTCTAATGAAAAGAGACACTGTGTAGCTGCTATCACCAGTGAGGAGGACAACAGCATCCTGCATTCACAGGAAAAAAATCTAATGCATGAGTTTATTTTTTTTTTTAGAGGCATACATCTGTTTATTACATTTTATTTTATTGTACTTCACAGATATTGCATTTCTTACAAATTGAGGGTTTGTGACAACTGTCAACAAGAATAATCAATAAGAAATCTATAGTAGGAGTAGAAAAGAGGATTTTTTGTTTGTTTTTTTAATTTTTTTTAATTGAAGAATAATTGTACTTCACAGATATTGCATTTCTTACAAATTGAGGGTTTGTGACAACTGTCAACAAGAATAATCAATAAGAAATCTATAGTAGGAGTAGAAAAGAGGATTTTTTGTTTGTTTTTTTAATTGAAGAATAATTGCTTTACAGAATTTTGTTTCTTTTCTGTCAAACTTAAGCCATAGGTATACATATATCCCCTCCCTTTTGAACCTCCCTCCCATCTCCCTCCCCATCCTACCCCTCTAGGTTGATACAGAGCCCCTATTTGAGTTTCCTGAACCATACAGCAAATTTCCATTTGCTATCTATTTTACATATGATAATCTAAGTTTCCATGTTACTCTCTCCATACATCTTACTGCTCCTCCCCTCTCCCCATGTCCATAAGTTTATTCTCTATGTCTATTTCTCCACTAATACCCTGTAAATAAGTTCTTCAGTTTCATTTTCTAGATTCCATATATATGCATTAGAATACAATATTTATCTTTCTATTTCTGACTTACTTCACTCTGTATCATAGTTTCTAGGTTCATCCACCTCATTCGAACTGACATAAATGTGTTCCTTTTTATGGCTGGGTAATATTCCATTGTGTATATGTACCACTACTTCTTTAACCATTCATCTGTTGATGGACATTTAGATTGTTTCCATGTTCTAGCTATCTTAAACAGTGCTGCAGTGAACAATGGGATAGAAGTGACTTTTTCAATTTTGTTTCCTCAGAGTATATACTAGGAGTGGGATTGCTGGGTCATATGGTGGTTTTATTCCTAGTTTTTTAAGGAATCTCCATACTATCTTCCATAATGGCTGTATCAATTTACATTCCCACCAACAGTGCAAGAGCATTCCCTTTTTTCCCTACCCTCTCCAGCATTTATTGCTTGTAGACTTTTTGATGATAGCCATTCTGACTGGTGTGAGGTGATATCTCATTGTAGTTTTGATTTGCATTTCTCTAATAATAAGCGATATTGAGCATCATTGCACTTCTTTGTTAGTCATCTGTATGTCTGCTTTGGAGAAATGACTTTTTAGGTCTTTTCTCCACTTTTTGATTGGGTTGTTTGTTTTTCTGGTATTGAGTTGTATGAGCTGCTTGAATATTTTGGATATTAATATTTTGTCAGATGTTTCATTTGCTATTATTTTCTCCCATTCTGAAGGTCGTCTTTTCACCTTGCTTATAGATTTCTTTGCTTTGCAAAATCTTTTAAATTTAATCAGGTCCCACTTGTTTACTTTTGTTTTTATTTCCATTACTCTAGGGGTTGGGTCATAAAGGGTCTTGCTCTGGTTTATGTCATTGAGTGTTCTATGTTTTCCTCTAAGAGTTTTATAGTTTATGGTCTTTAATCCACTTCATTTAGGTCTTTAATCCACTTTGAGTTTATTTTTGTGTATGGTGTTAGGAAGGGTTTCAACTTCATTCTTTTAAATGTATCTGTCCAGTTTTCCCAGCACCATTTATTGAAGAGGCTGTCATTGCTCCATTGTATATTCTTGCCTCCTTTGTCAAAAATAAGGTACCAATAGGTGCATGGGTTTATTTCTGGGCTATTTATCTTGTTCCATTGGTCTATATTTCTGTATTTGTGCTAGTACCATGCTGTCTTGATGACTGTAGCTTTGTAGTATAATCTGAAGTCAGGAAGGTTGATTCCTCCTGCTTCATTCTTCTTTCTCAAGACTGTTGTGACTATTCAAGGTCTTTTGTCTATATGAAATATGAAATTTTTGTTCTAGTTCCATGAAAAATGTAATTGGCAATTTAATAGGGATCTCATTGAATCTGTAGATTACTTTTGGTAGTATGCTGCTACTGCTAAGTCACATCAGTCGTGTCCGACTCTGTGTGACCCCATAGATGGAAACCCACCAAGGCTCCTCTGTCCCTGGGATTCTCCAGGCAAGAACACTGGAGTGGGTTGCCATTTCCTTCTCCAATGCATGAAAGTGAAAAGTGAGAGTGAAGTCGCTCAGTCGTGTCCGACTCTTAGCGACTCCATGGACTGTAGCCTACGAGGCTCCTCTATCCATGGAATTTCCCAGGCAAGAGTACTGGAGTGGGGTGCCATTGCCTTCTCCATCCATACATGACTACTGGAAAAAACCATAGCTTTGATCAGACAGACCTCCGTTGGCAAAGTAATGTCTCTACCTTTTAACATACTGTCTAGGTTAGTCATAGCTTTCCCTCCAAAGAGCAAGCGTGTTTTAATTACATGACTGCACTAACCATCTGCAGCTACTCTGGAGCCCAAAAATACAAAGTCTCTCACTGTTGGTAGTATAGTCATTTTAATAATATTGATTCTTCCTACCTAGGAACATGTAATATCTCTCCATCTGTTTATACCATCTTTGATTTCTTTCTTAGTGTCCTACAATTTTCTGTGTACATTGCTTTTATCTCCTTCAGTTCAGTTCAGTCGCTCAGTCGTGTCCGACTCTTTGCGACCCCATAGATCGCAGCATGCCAGGCCTCCCTGTCTATCACCAACTCCCGGAGTTCACCCAGACCCACGCCCATGGAGTCAGTGATGCCATCCAGCCATCTCATCCTTGGTCGTCCCCTTTTCCTCCTGCCCCTAATCCCTCCCAGCATCAGAGTCTTCTCCAACGAGTCAACTCTTCGCATAAGGTGCCCAAAGTACTGGATTTCAGCTTTAGCACCATTCCTTCCAAAGAAATCCCAGGACTGATATCCTTTAGAATGGACTGGTTGGATCTCCTTGCAGTCCAAGGGACTCTCAAG
>SJXQ01002193.1:59588-223758 GCA_006408695.1 Aepyceros melampus
GGGATAATCCAGAGAGAGGGTGTGGGGCGGGAGGGGGGAGGTGGGGGTCAGGATTGGGAGTTCATGTACACTCGTGGCTGATTCATGTTGATGTGTAGCAAAACGAATACAGTATTGTAAAGCAAAACAAACTAAAAAATAAAAAGTAATTAAAGAAAAACAATAAAGAGAATGTACTACATACATACAATGAAATACAATTTAACCTTAACAAAGAAGGAAAAGAAGGAAATTTTGTCATATGTTACAATATAGGTAAAACTTGAGGACATTGTGCTAAATGAAATGTCAGTCCCAAGACAAAACTGCAAGATTCTACATATATGAGGTATCTCAAGTAGTTGAACTCTTAAAAGCAGAGAGTTGCAAGAGAGTGAGGTTGTTCTATGGACACAAGATTTTAATTCTGCAAGATGAAAAAGTTCTAGAAATCTTTTGCACAGCTATGTGCATATAGTTAACACTACTGTACTGTACACTTAATAAGACAGCAAATGTTATGTTATTTTTTATCATAATAAAATAACCAATAACAACAAAAACAAAACTAAGAAAATCAACTCCTATTCTGTTTGTTAATACAGCATCTGACTCAACTCAAAACTGGAAATAGATGCATCTATAAAGGCATAGTAGGGGATTTCCCTGGTAGTCCAATGGTTAAGACTCCACATTCTTAATGCAGAGGGTCCAGGTTCATTTCCTGATCAGGGAACTGGATCCTACACACTACAAGGAAGACTGGAGATTTGGTAGTGCTGCAACTAAGACCCAACACAGCCAAGTGAATGAAAAAAAAAAAAACTTTTTAAAATGACATATTAGTATATGATTGCAGGTATGTAAATGGAGAGCTTTTAGTGTAAGGACAAATGTGTCATTAATTAGTACCAGTTTTCTTTTGTTTTGTATATTTCTTAAAATTGATGAACCACTCTTGTTGTTGTTCTTCAGTCCTGTCCAACTCTTTGCGGATTGCAGCATGCCAGGCTTCCCTGTCCTTCCCTATCTCCCAGAGTTCACTTAGATTCATGTCCACTGAGTCAGTGATGCTATCTAGCCGTCTCATCCTCTGCCACCCTCTTTTCCTTCTGCCTTTATCTTTCCCAGGAACAGGATCTTTTCCAACGAGCTCACATCAGGTGGTCCAAGAGTTGGAGCTTCACCTTCAGCAACAGTCCTTTCAATGAATATTCAGGGTTGATTTCCCTTAGAATTGACTGGTTTCTCCTTGCTGTCCAAGTGACTCTCAGGCGTCTTCTCCAGCACCACAGTTTGAAAACATCAGTTGTTCGACACTCAGCATTATTTATGGTCCAACTCTCACATCCGTACATTACTCTAGCTTTGACTATATGGACCTTTGTCAGTGAAGTGATGTCTCTGCTTTTTAATACACAGTTTAAGTTTATCATAGCTTTTCTTCCAAGAGAAAGCACCTTTTAATTTTGTGGTTGCAGTTACCATTCACAGATATTTTGGACCCCAAGAAAATAAAATTTGTCACTGTTTCCATTTTTTTCCCATCTATTTGCCAGGAAGTGATGAAACGAAATGCCACGATCTTTGTTTTTGCCAGCTACCCAGCTAGATCACTGCTTAATTCTCTGTTGAATAGTAAAAATATATCAGAAGGAATCTAAAAAAAAAATCATAGTGTTAGACACAAGCTGCTAATTTAACTGGCAATAGAACAATAAACACATAAAAGCTTCATACATCTTGATACAGTATCCAATTCCTGACCAAAAGAACAGGTTCTATGTTTTTCTGAGGTACTTGTTTTCAGTATAATATTTATATAGTTGTGTAGATATGGTTGTCATCTATGATGAAAAGTTCACAGAAAGGATGGGGTGGGATTCACTCCAGGCCCTTACACAGTTTCTTTGATTTTAAAAATGGCACTGTTTTCCTTTTTTGGCAGATGAAACCATTTTTCAAACAAGACAGCTTCCATTGTTCAATTCTAAATGTAAGGGCAGCTTTATTGCTTACATTTGGCATGTAAGAGTATACAAACCTTTTTGGTGGATTTAATTCACCTCAAAGAGGTAATTTTCCAAATAACTTCTACTGGCCTGAAAGAGTTAAAGTGCTGCCAGATGGGTAGATTAGTCCTTCCCAATGGCACAAGCACATAAGGACATAAATGAAATCTCAACTAGGAGTTTCTATATACACAAACAAGGAAAACACCTAGCTAAGTGAAACAGAGGAGCAGACTTTCTATTAATAGACTTCTCTTAATCTTCACAACCGGAATATGTATTTTAAAAAGGATTTTCATTATGTTAACAATCAGGATTTTAAAATGTTTGTATTATGAAGTAAAATACAGACATAGAAAAGTGCACAAATTTATCGTAGAAAACAGCCATGTAACAGCATCCGGGTAAAGAAAGACATCAATCTGAGAGACACTTTATATATATTTTCCACCTTTACCACTTCCCTCCTCTGCAAAAGTAACCACTCTTTTGATATCTGGTGCTTTTTGTAGCTATAGTTTATTCATTTTCTTTGCTGCATAGATTTTGTTGTATGAGGACTACTATGAACACTTCCACATGGTCTTTCCGTGCATTCCTTTCTCTTTCAATATACGCAGAAGTGAAATCATTGAATCATAAGTTCTGCAGATCTGTAACATTAGTAAAAACTTTTAAATTGTTTTCCAAAATATTTGTATTAATTTACCTCCTTTTTAGTGAATTTGATTGCTCCTCGTGCTCCATATCTTCTCTAATACTTGAAGGGAATAGCAACCCACTCCAGTATTCTTGCCTGGGAAATCTCATGGACAGAGGAGCCTGGAGGGCTACAGTCCTTTGGGACACAAAGAGTCAGACATAACTGAGTGACTAAGCACATTTAAATTTTATCCATTCTGATTAAGAATGGTATCTTATGAAATACTTTCCTGTATGTCCCTGAATATTAGTGAACTATGCAACTTTTAGATAATTTTGTAGGATATTTTGATATTACCTTTAATGAAATATCTCTTCCTATTTCTTGCTCAGTGTCAATTAAATGTATTGAAAATATCTTCTCATATTTTGTTTTATACTGAATCTATTAATAGAGATTAAGAATATTCTGAATGGATGCTCTTGATTTAATGTAGTCAAATTTATCATTTTTGCCTTTATAATTAATACTCTTTAAAATATAATGTTTAATAGTTTTTTCACTGTCTTAATACTGTGAAGATTTTTTTACTTCATCATCTTCTGGCTATACTTATTATATGTCACATTTTGATGTTAAAATCATCTTGGGATTGATTTTGGGGTAGGATGTGATACAGAGATCAATTTTCTTTCACTGTTTTAAAAGTTAAATTGATATTCAATAGACTTATCAGAAATACCATCTTTCTTTCACTGCTCTTCAGTAACCTCATAAGTCAAAGTGCCCATGAATACTTGGGCTCTGTATTTCATTGATTTATATCTAACTTTGCTTAAATACCACTGTTCTTTATTTATTGTAGCTTTGTAAAAAGACTTGCTGAAAGTCCTCCAATAGTGTTATTGTTCATTAGGAATGTCTTGCCTAATATTGGCCCATGATATCTCTCTATGCATTTTAGAATCAGCTTGTCAATTTTCATAAGAATCCCCATTAGAGTTTTCACTTAGGCGGTATTTGTTTATACAAAAACTTGTGGGGAATTTGACACCTTTACCATGGGCACTTTTTTAATCAATAAAAACAGTATATTCATTTATCTCTCAAGAAAGCTGTCTGGGTAGAGTTCTTAACTGGCATATTAATATTAGTCAGGGTTCTCAGAATTAACCATCACATCTGATTTTGACTAATTCAGTTTCCAAGTATTTGTTATATTTTATGTATTGAAAATGATGTATTTTAAAAGATTTTATTTTGCCATTTATATTTGATATGTAGCTATACATCTTTTACCTTTATTCTTTTTATTTACCTACTTGCTTATTATTTATCTTTTTATTTATTCCTATTATTTTCTTATATTTATTAATTGCATTTCACTGAGCCTTATGATCTAAAAATGGATTTCCAATAATACTAAATTAGTCTGCATATTCTGTATTATTCAAGTGATGATTTGCACATTTCAGTATTTTCTCTTTCTGATACATTTTTTCCAAGAAATCTACACTAGTAATTTTTAAATTACTATTTTGAACTAAAATGCCAATTTGAAACATTTTTAAACATTTATTGACTTTCATCTATAAAATTTTAGTTTTAAATAATAAGACAAATTTCTATCATTATTGGAAAATTCCATAGAAGTTTTGTGATATTTAGAATCTATTCCAATTGCAAGGTTTTCAAATTGTCCATAGTCTTATTAATTTTTGTTTGCTTCTGTAACTATTACTATGTTAAAAATTTATCATTTCTAGCATAATAATAGTTAAGTTTTTCACTATGATTATGCATTTGTCTATTTCTCCTTTCAATCTGTCAATTTTTGACTCATATTTTAAGATTATATTATTAAGTATATCAAAATTAAGAAATTTATATATTCTTATTGATTTATACCTTTCCTTATAATGAGGTGTTTCTCTTACAATGCATTCTGCCTTTTAATCTACTTTTTCAGATATAGCTAATGTAGTTTTCTTTGGGTTAATATTTTCATATTACTAATGTTTCTATCATTATTTCCAACCTTTCTGTGTCCTTTTGTTTAATTTGTATTTCCTGTGCTCAGTCCCTAAGTTGTGTCTGACTCTGTGTGATCCCATGCCAAGTTCCTCTGTCCATAGGATTCTTTAAGTGAGAATACTGGAATGGTTAGCCATTTCGTTCTCCAGGGGATCTTCGCAACCCAGGGATCAAAGCCAGGTCTCCTGCATTGCTGGCAGATTCTTTACCATCTGAGTACATAGTATATTGGAAGTGCTCAATGAATTTTATAAAATTGAATACATTTGATACAATTAAAAGAATTTTCATCAAATAACTTGGGCTACTTTAAAGTGGTTACTTTTACCCTAGTTGGTTACAAAGATGCATATGAAAATACTAAACTAAACATCAGTGTAAAATGACATCTCTTTATTAGGTTCTAAAGATTAAAATGTCAATATAACAACGCAATAAACTTACAGTGTAAATTGTGTATGCTAAAATCATTATGTACATGTATCAGTAAAAATATGAGTTCTTTCTAGTAATCTACAATAATACACACATTTAAAAATTACATAAAATTTGTTAATAAATTTCTAGTGTTTCTGTGATGATCTTGTCAGATGAGTGTATTTTCCCCTCAGTTCCATCTCATCTCAACAAAAATTTGAAGTGATGGGCGTTAGAGCCCTCAGCGTGTCATAGCTCTCAGACAGATTGTGTTATAGATCTCGGGTCTTGGACAGACCGTGTTATCGCTCTTAGACAGATCAGTGTTACAGCTTCGTATTATGGCTCACTTTTACTTAGAAAATAACAGGAAAATACATCTTCGAGGTGTGAGGGCATGCCGACCTAAAGATGCAAAGAGAAGAGAGCCCTGTGCCCCTTTGCTCCTCTTTTTATGTTTTTTCCTCCCCCTGGGCCTATGCTATGTAAATTGGGCTAGCCAGGAGTGCTGTTCTTTCTACCTGAGATCCTCACTCCGGTCCTCAGACTTTCCTTTGTTCTATTTTCTCAGGCTTTTCCCTTCTTTGCCTTTTAGCCACTGCCATTCTGGAGTCCAGTTTCCTATTCTAACGACTTAACAATATGAAGCCTTAGTTCACTCAACTTTATGAAAGTTCAAGATTTTCATAACCAAATATGGGGTTCACTTGAAGAAGTAGCCCCAGTCATTACTGTTTTGAAAATACATGCTCAGTCTGATTTCTTTTTGAGTCAAGATCCAGACAGGAATTATCCTTGTCAGGGTGCAGAGTCCTGCTATGACACATAGTGAAATCATCTCTGATTGTGTTTCATTCTATTGTGGTAACCAAAATATACAGTCTAACTACTTTAACCTATGTTCAGGATATACTCAGTGGTTTATCACTATTGGATAAATTTTGTTTTTAGGCAATGAATTGGTGAAGATTTGGATAAATATCCTTGAAGAAACGTTGGTTCTGGCACAATATTAAAGAATCCATCTGCCAGTGCAGTAGCTGCAAGAGACATGGGTTCAACCTATTAGTCAAAGATCCCTTGGAGTAGAAAATGGCAACCCACTTCAGTATTCTTGCCTGGGAATGCTATGGACAATGAAGCCTGGTGGGCTACAGCCTATGAAGTCACAAAGAGTCGGACATGACTGAGCACACACAGCAATAACTAGCCATTGAATAGAAAGAGACTATTTCTTTCTCTCTCCTCTCTGTCTCTTTTTTTCTTTTAGTAGTTAGTATCCTTTTTCTTATTGTTTTCAATCAAAGTTACCCCTCGCACCTCCACATGCTCTTCTATATTCAGATCTACTCTTATCTGTTCTTAGGCTGCTCTGTAAGCATATGGCGGAATCTTTCTGTCACTTACTTACTTGTGAGTCTGTTTCTGCTTATCCACAGACAAGTTGAGAGGGGATAAAATGCCTTAGTAAACAAAGTGAAGAGAGTAAGAAAAATGCACAGAAAACAAATGGATTAATATTTAGAGATATAATCTTGGTGTGTATCTTATCCTCTTTGCTGCTGCTGCTGCTAAGTCACTTCAGTCGTGTCCGACTCTGTGCGACCCCATATATGGCAGCCCACCAGGCTCCCCCGTCCCTGGGATTCTCCAGGCAAGAACACTGGAGTGGGTTGCCATTTTCTACTCCAAGGAACTTTGACTAATAGGTTGAACCCATGTCTCTTGCAGCTACTGCACTGGCAGGTGTCTTCCAAAACCAGGGATCAAACTCGTGTTTACAGCATTGCAGGCAAGTTTTTTTTTGTTTGTTTCTTTTAGAGCCACCAGAGAAGCCCTAGTAAAGAAACATATTAGCATTTTTTACATGTGATAAGCATTTACTGTTAGTCAAGCAACTTACAGAGAGCTTTGCATTATTATCTAGTTTATCAGGTTACAGGTAATTACATTTTTACCTTAACTCTATGATATAGGTAGCATATTATCTTCACTTTATGTTAAACACAATAGAAAAGGCATAAGAATAGTCTATTTAAAATTTTACTTTGGCTATTTTCCCAGTATTTTGCTGTTTGTGCTTTAGACCAGTGCTTCCTAAACCTTGGGAAGAGGTCACATGAATTACCTGGTGTGCGTGTGTGTATCAATTGTGTCTGACTCTTTTCCTTGAATTACCCCGGGATCTTTTTAAAATGCATATTCTGACTAGGTAGGTCTCAGGTAAGGTCTGAAATTCTGCATTCAAACATGCTTCACAGATCATACTGTGAAAAACAGGAGTTTAAATCATTGATTTTTCCTTCAAGCTAAGTCCCCTTCCTAAAGAGCTTTCATACTGATTGGAGTATTAATTTTAAATTTATTAAATAAATGTTGATGATCAGATATATTTCTAAATTAAAAGATTTTTCACAAAGACAACAGTTCAATTTAGAGAGAAAAATTTAAGAAGGTACACCAAAATTTCCCTCTCCTTAAACTATATATACAATGTATACTAGCATAAATATCTCATGCCAATAAAAATAGGTATATTTATAAAGCATTTACTATGTACCAGAGACTAAACTAAGAGCTTTAAGTTATTATTTTATTCAGTACTATTAGCAATGTATCAAGTGTTATTATGATTCAAATTTTACATATACAGCTATGGAAGCATTGACAGTTTAACTGTCCATTGTGACTCATATTGAGTAATTCCTTTACCTTATGATTCAGTCCTTATCTTGTGTTTCATGCTATCTCTCTCTTAATTTTACTTTATACCACTCTTTTTACAATATATTACTTATTTCTTCTCTACACTTTGCCTCCTAATATAAGCATAAAGATCTTTCTGACTTAGAATCTCTACACAGAGGTCAAGGTGAGAGCTGTATAAGATAGACTGGAGCAGACAGTGGAACAAAGTAGTCTGTAAGAGAAGAATCAAAATCATAGTCAAGCTGGGCTTGGATTATATCATAAACCAGGTGACAGCTAGGTGGCAAGGTTCAAGGCAGCAAACAAAAGAATGAGTGACAGAAGCAGAGTGTGACAGGATCCAGTGCAGAGAACAGTTAAATACAGGAGGCTGGCTGCATTTAATGCCAAGAACCAAGGCATAAATGATAAGCGCATCAGTGGCCCATGCGGAGTGGGTACTGGCTCTGTAATCCAATACACTTTTGATGATTGAAAATCGGCTCAGATGGTCAAATGTCGGCCTGCAATTCGGGAGACCCAGGTTCAATCCTTGGGTCAGGAAGATCCCCTAGAGAAGGAAATGGCAATTCACTCTAGTACTCTTCCTTAGAAAATTCCATGGACCAGAGGACCCTGGTGGGCTATAGTCCATGGGGTCACAAAGAGTCAGATACGACTGAGAGACTTCACTTTCAATTTAACCAACTATGAGATAATAACTAATTATAAACTTGATGTGTGGGCTGTGTGTGCTAAGATGTTTCAGTTGTGCCTGACTCTCTATGACGCTATGGACTGGAGCCTGCCAGGCTCCTCTGTCCATGGGATTCTCCAGTCAAGAATACTGGAGTGGGTTGCCATGCCCTCCTCCAGGGAATGTTCCCAACCCAGGGATCAAATCCATGTTTCCTATGGCTCCTGCAATGCAGATAGATTCTTTACCTCTGAGTCACCAGGGAAGCCTATAAACTTGGTACTTTCATGGCCCCCTTTCTCCATCTTTAAAGTCAGCAACAATGAATAGAATCATTCTTATGCTCAAAATTCCTCCTACCACATTTCTCATATCTGTCTCTCTGGAACTAGCTTGGATAAGATCTTTACTTTTAAAGACTTACATGATTAGATTGGACCCACATGGATGATCCATGATAAGATCCCCATTCAAAGGTCTATAATCTTAATCACATCTGCAAAAAATCCCTTTTTATCATGCAACTTTGTATATTCACAGGTTCTAAGGATTAGGAAATGGACATCTTTCAGATCAGTTCAGTTCAGTTGCAGTCATGTTCAACTCTTTGAAACTGCATGGACTGCAGCAAGCCAAGCTTCCCTGTCCTTCACCAACTACTGTAATGTGCTGAAACTCATGTCTGTCAAGTCTGTTATGCCATTCAACCATCTCATCCTCTGTTGTCCCCTCTCTTGCCTTCAGTCTTTCCCAGCATCAGAGTCTTCAAATTAGTAAGTTCTTTGCATCTGGTTCTCCAAGCCAGCTTCAGCAAAAGAAAAGGCAGAGGAACCAGAGATCAAATTGCCAACATCCGCTGGATCATGGAAAAAGCAAGAGAGTTCCAGAAAAACATCTATTTCTGCTTTATTGACTATGCCAAAGCCTTTGACTGTGTGGATCACAGTAAACTGTGGAAAATTCTGAAAGAGATGGGAATACCAGACCACCTGACCTGCCTCTTGAGAAATCTGTATGCAGGTCAGGAAGCAACAGTTAGAACTGGACATGGAACAACAGACTGGTTCCAAATAGGAAAAGGAGTACGTCAAGGCTGTATATTGTCACCCTGCTTATTTAACTTATATGCAGAGTACATCATGAGAAATGCTGGACTGGAAGAAACACAAGCTGGAATCAAGATTGCTGGGAGAAATATCAATAATCTCAGATATGCAGATGACACCACCCTTATGGCAGAAAGTGAGGAGGAGCTAAAAAGCCTCTTGTTGAAAGTGAAAGAGGAGAGTGGAAAAGTTGGCTTAAAGCTCAACATTCAGAAAACGAAGATCATGGCATCTGGCCCCATCACTTCATGGGAAATAGATGGGGAAACAGTAGAAACAGTGTCAGACTTTGTTTTTTTGGGCTCCAAAATCACTGCAGATGGTGACTGCAGCCATGAAATTAAAAGGCGCTTACTCCTTGGAAGAAAAGTTATGACCAACCTAGATAGTATATTCAAAAGCAGAGACATTACTTTGCCGACTAAGGTCCGTCTAGTCAAGGCTATGGTTTTTCCTGTGGTCATGTATGGATGTGAGAGTTGGACTGTGAAGAAGGCTGAGCGCCGAAGAATTGATGCTTTTGAACTGTGGTGTTGGAGAAGACTCTTGAGAGTCCCTTGGACTGCAAGGAGATCCAACCAGTCCATTCTGAAGGAGATCAACCCTGGGATTTCTTTGGAAGGAATGATGCTAAAACTGAAGCTCCAGTACTTTGGGCACCTTATGCGAAGAGTTGACTCATTGGAAAAGACCCTGATGCTGGGAGGGATTGGGGGCAGGAGGAGAAAGGGACGACCGAGGATGAGATGGCTGGATGGCATCACAGACTCAATGGACGTGAGTCTGAGTGAACTGCGGGAGTTGGTGATGGACAGGGAGGCCTGGCGTGCTGCGATTCATGGGGTCGCAAAGAGTCGGACACGACTGCGCGACTGAACTGAACTGAACTTGCATCTGGTAGCCAAAGTATTGGAGTTTCAGCTTCAGCATCAGTCCTTCCAATGAATATTCAGGACTGATTTCCTTTAGGATGGACTGGATTTATCTCTTTGCAGTCCAAGGGACTCTCAAGAGTCTCTTCAAACACCACAGTTCAAAAGCACCAGGTAAAAAACATGAATTTTGGACATCTTTAGGGACAATTATTGTTCTAACACCAATCCGCTATGTGAGATAGACATATATTAGTCAGGTTTATTGGTCATAAGAAGAGAACAAACTAGGTAAATCAAAAGAGAAATGTATTAAACTATATAAGCTAGTCCTCAGAAGTCCAAAGAAGGGCTTCCTAGGTGATACACTGGTAAAGAATCTGCCTGGCAATACAGGAGACACAAGAGACACGGGTTCAATCCTTGGGTCAAAAGACCCTCTGGAGTAGGAAATGGCAACCCACTCCAGTATTCTTGCCTGGAAAATTTCATGGATGGAGAAGCTTGGTGGGCTACAACCCATGGGGTCACAAAGAGTTGGGTATGACTGAGAACAGCACAGCAGCAAAAGTTCCAGGAGGATTAAATAACTAGTTTAGAAACTATGCACCAGAAATAATTCCCACATTAGACCACCAAACAAGTCACAGGCTTGTTCCAGCACAGGCAGGGACACAGGATCCTATTCTCAGCAGTTCTGCCATAGCTGCTTCTCAAACTCAATGTCTATGCCAAACTCTGCTGAATTCACCAGTATTCACCAAAAAGTCTGCTCCTTTTGTTTTTCTCCCTGTCGAACTGAAGCATTTTGGAAGTACATTTTACTGGGGGGTTCTTAGTCAAATGTCTTTATTTTAGCTGCCAAAAAGACAGGGAAGTTCTTTTTTGGAATCTGCTTTGGTATCAATTTTGCAAAATATATAAAGAAATTTTTTTTTAAATGCTGGACTACAAGTACTTCATACTGTATAATCCTTTCTCAGAGTAAGCTCAAAATACCACTTAGATAGTCTTCACCTCCAATACAATGAGAATGCTTACTCAGGCCTAAAAATGTACAGAGGGGTCTATCTATATTGTGGTAATAATATTCATGGTTGCATTTTGAAATGATTACACCATTTAAAGAACCAAAAGACCATAGACTCATAAAAGTTATATCCCAAGCATTTAAGAGCACCTATAATTCTGCAGCAGGAGTAATTTTGATATTTCTGATATTTGTAGAATTTCATATGAACCCAGGATGTTTTTCTCCAGTTTGCAATACTCTGACACCTGGATTGAATGCTATTAATAATAGCCTGTGTTGCATCCATTACTTTTTATCTTACAAGTTATATTAACTACAATAGTATTTTATATCATACTTGATGCTCATAAAGTACTATGAGCAGAAGGACAATTTTTGTCATCTTTCAGTTCAGTTCAGTTCAGTTGCTCAGTCGTGTCCGACTCTTTGCGACCCCTGAATCGCAGCACACCAGGCCTCCCTATCCATCACCAACTCCTGGAGTTCACTCAGACTCACGTCCATTGAGTCTGTGATGCCATCCAGCCATCTCATCCTTGGTCATCCCCTTCTCCTCCTGCCCCCAATCCCTCCCAGCATCAGGGTCTTTCCAATGAGTCAACTCTTCACATGAGGTGGCCAAAGTACTGGAGCTTCAGCTTTAGATCATTCCTTTCAAAGAAATCTCAGGGTTGATTGTCATCTTTACTTTACTATAAAATGATCACCTAAGGTTAAGTGCTTAAGTTGGGATTTAGATTTGAATTCCTTCTCTGTCTCATTTTCTTCATCTTAAATTGGGATGTTAATATCTATTTCATGAAATTTTTTTCAGGACAAAAAGAAATAAATGTACAAACTTTAATATACATTCAGAACCAGAAAAGAGCTTAGACAATGTTTAGGATAACTCAACAGTGGCCAATTGGTCAACAGATGATTCAGGGTTGGAGATGGGAAAGGGTTGATGTTTGCTCACATTTGGTCCACAAATTTTCCGTTAGAACCCAATAGGCATTTTCTACTAGTACTAGGAGTACAAACTGTGGAAAAAGAAAGTTTGCCTGGAAAATCTAATTTTACACTGAGAATTGAAACAGTGAACTCTCTGGAAGCATGATATGCAGTATAAACTGTAACTTAAAGGTATTTCCATAAATAGCAAACCATGAAATTATGTCACAAGAACAGAGCAACTTATTTGGTCAAGGTACTCACTATACACTTTTTATTCAACAGTAATATTTGAATTCACTGAGAAATATTTCATACTCTGTCACTAGCAAATTCAAAATAGTCTCTAAAACACAGAGCTAGAGTTAGTAACTTGGATTTGAATTTCCTTTTTTTCAAGTTCCTAGCTGTGGGCAGATGCAGTCAATTCAAAAATGAGCAATTCCTTAATGAGTGAGTACCTATTGCATTAAGTCCCTATGCTAGGGGCTTTTAAGTCCTTATGCTAGGATTCCAGTCTTCACTGAGTTTATAATCTCAGGAATGTTAGTTGCTGAAAGATATTCATTCAAAAACTAATTATTCAATTACAGTTTGAATTAAAACTACCAAAACTAAGTAATCTGTTCTCTACAGCAAATATATTCCCAATTTCAAAACCTGATTTCTCGCAAAGAAAATTATGTCCTATATTACTCTTAAAAAAGTAAGGTTGAAATGAGTATCTTAACAGTAAATATTAAATATTTTTCCAAAAGTAAATATGATTTCTTAGACTCTGTTTAACTCAAAACTATTTGCTTATAAAATTAATCATCATATCTTAAAGTTCATTATTTTTACTAAAAAATAAATCAAATGAAAAATTTGGGGCAAACTAATTCTTTATAGCTTTAAGAAATTGTAGGTAATCCCTAAGTAAGAATGTCTCCTTCCTTCAAATTAAGTTGCTATAGTAAAATCTAATCATTCATGTCATCACTTGTACTGCTTCAACACATTAAAACTACAGCTCTCTGACACTGACATCAAGAATCATATGCTTTTCTTTAACACCACACTGTCTCTTTTTGAAGCTGTGACAACATTACTAGAAATGAGTTAGCTTGTCTATGTGATACATTTTCATTAAAAATATTGCATCTAGAATAAATCATGATGATTCAACTGAGGTCTGCCAAAGACAGTAACACACAGAGTCAATGACTATTAATATTTTTAATACACGGTGCTTGACTTTGCAGATAAAATGATTCTGTATATAATAAAGAAAAGGTACAATGTTATTGGGTTGACCAAAAAGTTCATTCAGGTTTTTCTGTAACCTCTTATGGAAAAACCCAAACAAACTTTTCAGTCAACCCAATATTATTTAGTGTCACAAATATTTTTCATACTTCAAGATGTTAAACATATTTTCATTTTAAAGGAACAAAGCAATTGGCTTCTGTGAGTTTCTTGAATGCTCAAAATAAAATTCTCCTGGCTTCAGAAAGAAATGTTTCTACCATTTCTATTTGTCAGCGTAGCCATATTTGAAAATTAATTTAAGATTCAGCAAGTTACAAGAGAGCAGTTTGAGCTTTATAAGGGCGTGTGAGGAAATTACTTTTTCTGTTGTGATGTCACACAAAAATCATACACACACTTATTTAATTTCTGCAACACATACCGGAGATAAACATTTAAAAGAGCTTTCTGTTGTAGTGATTATTAATGATGAAATCTTTATCTGCTTAGCAATAGGAGTTTGTCAATTAGTTTTTCGGATTCTCAAATTCTGCACAAATATGATAAAATTTGCTTGTTTCCACTGTGATTTTTTCTGAGGCTGTCTTTCCTGGGCTAATCTCCAGATTGGCAAGCTCCAGCAGATTTTAAAATATCCTTTCCATATATCACCCACTCTTGTCCTGCTTGTGGATAGATTGACGTCTAAGCTCAGAGGGTTGTAACTAAGCTGCTTTTCTCGGCAGAAAAGTTCATTTTCCTTCAGCTGTTGCAGAAATCTCCCTCACCTCCCACTAATTCAGTGTTTTTCAATTATTCCAGCTTGCTTCCAATTGCTCTGGCACACTGTTTGAGGATCACAGTGAAGAATGCCAAGTAAGGGCATCTTTTCCAGAGGGCAGGGCCAAAGTTATTCTTCTCTCTTGACACATTACATAACTTGTCTACATGGATAAGGTGTGATAATGTATTTTGTTTGTCATCCCATTTCAGACAGGGAAGAGTTGATAGACTGATTTAAGGTTTGTTTTTTAAACACTTAACTTCTTATTAAATCCTTTTAATTTAGCTTGTTAAATAATTTAAAAATACTCAAAGAACTATCTCTTCACTGCATATATATACATATATATATATATTTTTTTTTCTTTTTTGCCTAAGAGCACAGGTTTCTGAAACAGAATACAGCAAAAAGAAGAGGATACCAAAATGGAAATTAAAAATGGGTATCTGCAATCCAACAGTACCTGTTGCATACAATAAACAACCTAAGGAAAGTGAAAGTGTTAGTTGCTTAGTTGTGTCTGACTCTTTGTGAAACCATGGATTGTAGCCCACCAATCTCCTCTGTCCACGGAGTTTTCCAGGCAAGAATGCTGGAGTGGGTAGTCATTCCCTTCTCCAGGAGGGTCTTCCTAACCCAGTGATCAAACCTTGGTCTCCTGCATTACAATCAGATTCTTTACCATCTGAGTCACCAGGGAAGCCCTAAGATATTTCATCTGGGCCTGATTTGAATTATTAGCACAGCACTAATGAAATCTAGGCATAGAATGTTAGAATAAACCTAGAGGGAACCTTCAAGTTGATCCAGGTCAAAACTTGGACCTCCTTCCTTTAAAAGGGAGAAAAATGATTCACTACAAGGTAAATGACTTGGCTAAAGCCAAATGGCAACTTACAAAACAGAAGTTAAAACCTAGGCCCATTGACTTCTGTGCTATTGTACTTTCTTATAAGAATGATTATTACAGCTTACACAATCCCTCATTCATTGTAAAATCAGCCCCAGGAATATGCCCTTTGAGAGTGGATCAGGATCAGCCTCTTCATATTCAAATTGCAAACTGCATTAGTCAAAAACTGGTCAAGAGTTGTGCTGAAGCACATGATCTTCCATTTGATCACTAAATTACATCCAACAACTGTCCACTGTAATGTTCACAAACAAAACAAGAACAATTAAACAATATCCATAAGTTCAGGGGCTTCTCTGGTGGTCCAGTGGCACTCCCAATGCAGGGGACCTGAGTTTGATCCCTAGTTAGGGAACTAGATCCCATGTGCCACAACTGAGACCTAGTGCAGCCAAATATGTGTGCGTGTGTGTATATATATATATATATATATATATTCATAAATTTCAGGAAAATGTGTATGAAAATAGTTTAAATGTGTATTCAGCTGCTTTAAATATTAGCTAGGTGTTCAGAGTATATTTGTTCTAAAGAAGAGTAGGATGGTTGAGAAGACAATTTTGTAAACCAGAATAACTGTGGTCAGATTCCACCATTTTCACATAATGAAGATAGAGGTAATAAAATTTCTGACCTCATGAGACTGTTTGGGGATTAAATATGTTAAGATGCTTGCTCTGTTGATATAGTTGTTGTCACTGCCATCATTATTACTATATTCTTCAAAGACATGTAATGATAACATATTTTAAAATTCACATCTCTATCTCATTCATAGTTATCTGCTCTTTATAAAGGATACATTCTTTTTAATAAAACATTTACTGGAAAATTGTATCTGAGGCACTTTTGAGTTGAATTTAGAGCCATGACAATAAGATTTCAACATTAAAATGAATTGTATATAAATGACTTTATACTGAGCTCCAGCTAAAAATAATTGCTGATCAAGGTGTTAAAAATGTAAAGTAAAAAGTTATAGCCTACTCAATTGACTTTATATTCTCTTCCTCAGTTTACTTGTAAGAAGAGAAAGTATGTTGCACAAGAGGATCTCTATGAGATTTCCAGCCTAAAGTTTATGATTGTAAACTTCGATTCTATCATTTCCAAAAAGGGAGCTGTTGCACTCTCACTACTAAGTAACCAAGTACCTCAATATTTGCTAAGAAGTACTTTTTTTTAGGTTCAAATAGTATATTGATTAGCTTTTGGTCTGTGTATGGCATTTTTGTGTCTTTCAATATTTGGTGGGAACCTAAGTATTTAAAAGGAATATTAATTTGGCATTTGAATAGTTTTGTTGAGAACAAAAGTTAGAGAACCTACATAAAACTTAAGTAAATTTAGAATCCTAAAATTTATCTTAGAATAGACTAAACATAGGAATAAACAAATAGAAAACATTATTTATTATCAGATAAGTTGAAAGAGTCAAGACTTTTGTTCAAGGGTGTGCTCAGAACTTCACAAGGATCGGCTGAAGTATTGGTTAGGAGAGAAAGGCTGGATGGAGATGCTATTTGTATGGAAGTGGTTTCCTAGAAGGACTTCCAAGGTGGCACTAGTGGTAAAGAATCCACCTACCAATGCAGGAGATTTGAGAGATACAGGTTTGATCCCTGGATCAGGAAGATCCTCTGGAGTAGGGCATGGCAAGCCACTCCAGTATTCTTGCCTGGAGAATCCCATGGACAGAGGAGTCTGATGGGCCCATAGAGTCACAGAGTCAGAATGACTGAAGCAACTTAGCACGCATTCATGGTTTCCTAGAATATATAACAGAGAGCCTATTTTGACCTAGACACCTAATAAAAGCAGGATACCTACTTGTAGAAGATGCTGTTGGTGCCCTTTTAAAATCCCTTGGAGTTACTATTACTACTTTCTTGGGGCTTCTGACAATGTCTCACATTGACTGATAATTTCTGGAGGATTTCATTTATCCTATGAAATTCATCTCTCACTGTATTATGGTTCTCCAGAGAAATGGAATCACTAGTATCTATCTGTCTAACTACATATATCTAGAGAAAATGTTGTAAAGAATTGGCTTGTGCAATTATGGAGGCTAAAGTCCCAAGAGCTGCAGTTTGCAAGCTGAAGACCCAGATGTGCTGATGACATAGTTCCAGTCTGAGTCTGAATGGCTGGGAACCAGGAAAGCTGAGTATGGTTCCAGGCCAAAGACTGGCAGACTTGAGATCCAGGAAGAGTTTATATTTTATTTCAAGTCTAAAGGGAGGAAAAAACAATATACCTCTGCTGGAAGGCAGTCATGTAAGAGAAAGCTCCTTACTTGTGAGAGAGTGAGCCTTTTTGTTACTTTCAGGCCAACTGATTGGGTCAGGTCCACCCACATTGGGGAGAACGATCTGCTTTACTGATTCAAATATTGATCTCATCCATAAACACCTTCACAGACATACCCTGAAAAATGTTTGACCAAATGGACACCCTGAGGCTCAGTCACAGTGACATTAAGTTAACAACCACACACATTTTCCTAAAAATAATTCAGAATTACTGGAGCACTCCCTGCCACCATCCACCCTGAACAGTCAATGAAAAAGATCCTGTTTCCTGACCCCAAGCCCTAGCAAACCATATTACCATTTATTCTCCAGAGCTCCCAGAGGATTAGAGAGAACATATAGTTTATCTAAAACTAAATCTTATGCAGCTCCTTCTTCTTGCTTCCCTCATCCCCTTATTGATTTCTCTTAAAAACACCCCCTTAATCTATTATTAACATGAAATTTCTCATTGCAGCTTGGCTTCTAAAGAACTAGACACAAATGATAGCTTTGCAGCCTTAGGGAAACCTTGGGGAAAGCCTAGAAAATAGATAAAATGTTTATAATTTCCTCAAACTCTTCTCATCTAATCTTCTCCCAATTTTTATATTATAAACCTAATTATATATAGATATTATCTATAAACAAATTAATGTATATGTAAGCAAATAATGATTACTCATATAACTTAATATCTAGTATCTATGTACTAATTTGCACTTACATTTCTCTTCTATGCCTTATTTATAGACTGACTATAAATAAAAAATACTAAATATCATTTAAAATTCAAAACCATGTGAATCAATGTAGAATTAAGTTATGGGACTGGATCTATAAGGAAAGAAATATAATCTGACATTCTTCAAACATTACCACTAACAGAAGAATCATCTAAATCTAAAAAGTCAGCATACCTTCTTTGTGATCTCCTATCCTCTGCTATGTCATGATTAACACATGCTGCCTCTTAAAGCTGATGTCATCTGCTTTGTTTCTTTTTCACATTTTGCTGAAGTAACTGTTTTTATTTTCAATAATATTCTTTATTAGTAAACATTACACAAACATCTCCTTCAGCAAATAAAAGGAACATTTTTAAGCCAGCATTACCCTGATACCAAAGCTAGACAAAGGCAACTATAAGAAACCTATAGGCTAATACCCTACCCTTGATGAACACAGATACAAAAATTCCCAATAAAATACTAGCAAACTGCATTTGACAGTATATAATAATGGTCAGACATCATAACCAAGTGAGACCTATCCCTAGGATTCAATGATGTTATAACATATTAAAATCAATTAATATGATACACCATGTTAATGGAGTGAAAGATAAAAATATATGGCTATCTCAAAGATGCAGATAAAACATTTGACAAAACTCAATACTCTTCCATAACCATAAGTAAAAGGAAATTATCTCTACATAATAAAGGGAATATATGAAAAAACTAATAGCCAATATCATATGTAATGGTAGAAAACTGAAAACTTTTCTTTTAAAATCAGGATCCAGTCAAGGATGTCTCATTCTTGCTATTTTTGCTCAACATAGTACTAGAAATCCAGCCAGAGCAATTAGGCAATTAAAAGAAGTAAAAAACATCAAATCAGAAAAGAAGAAATGAAATTCCTTCTTTCCTTATGACGTGGAGTTATATTAAGAAAGCCCTACATATTCCACACAAAAAAATTATTAGATATCACAGTAAGAAATCTCAATGTAAAGTTATGGAACTCAAAATCAAGATGTAAAAGACAGTTGCATTGAAAAGGAAATTAAGGAAATCATCTTGTAATATTTCTAAAAATAATAAAATACTTAGGAACAAATAGAACTAAAGAAGGGGAAGATTTGTACACACACACAAAAAAAACTAAAAAACACTGGTAAAAGAAACGAAAGAATATACAAAGAAATGGAAAACACCCTGTGTTCACAGATTGGAAGATAAGATTGTTAAAATATCCACGCTACCCAAAGTGATTTACAGATTCAGCCCAATTCAGTTCAGTTCATTGTACAGCCATGTCTGAATCTTTGCGATCCCATGGACTGAAGCAGGCCAGGCCTCCCTGAACATCACCAACTACCAGAGTTTACCCAAACTCATGTCCATCGAGTTGGTGATAACATTCAGCCATCTCATCCTCTGTTGTCCCCTTCTCCTCCTGCCCCCAATCCCTCCCAGCATCAGAGTCTTTTCCAATGAGTCAACTCTTCACAAGAGGTGGCCAGCATTGGAGTTTCAGCTTTAGCATCAGTTCTTCCAATGAACACCCAGGACTGATCTCCTTTAGGATGGACTGGCTGGATCTCCCTGCAGTCCAAGGGACTCTCAAGAGTCTTCTCCAACACCACAGTTCAAAACCATCAATTCTTCAGTGCTCAGTCTTCTTCACAGTCCAACTCTCACAAACATGACCACTGGAGAAACCATAGCCTTGACTAGATGGACCTTTGTTGGCAAAGTAATATCTCTACTTTTGAATATGCTATCTAGGTTGGTCATAACTTTCCTTGCAAGGAGTAAACGGCTTTTGATTTCATGGCTGCAATTACCATCTGCAGTGATTTTGGAGTCCCCAGAAATAAAGTCTGCAACTGTTTCCACTGTTTCCCCATCTATTTGCCATGAAGTGGTGGAACCAGAGCCATGATCTTAGTTTTCTGAATGTTGAGCTTTAAGTCAACTTTTAAATCTCTTCTTTCCCATTCATCAAGAGACTCTTTAGTTCTTCACTTTCTGCCATAAGGGTAGTGTCATCTGCATATCTGAGGTTATTGATATTTCTCCCAGAAATCTTGATTCCAGCTTGTGTTTCTTCCAGTCCAGCGTTTCTCATGATGTACTCTGCATATCAGTTAAATAAGAAGGGTAACAATATACATCCTTGACATACTCCTTTTCATATTTGGAACCAGTCTGTTGTTCCATGTCTGTTCTGTTGCTTCCTGACCTGCATATCAGTTTCTCAAGAGGCAGGTCAGGTGGTCTGGTATTCCCATTTCTTTCAGAATCTTCCACAGTTTATTGTGATCAACACAGTCAAAGGCTTTGGCATAGTCAATAAGGCAGAAATAGATGTTTTTCTGGAACTCTCTTGTTTTTTCAAAGATCCAGCGAGTGTTGGCAATTTGATCTCGGTTCCTCTGGGTTTTCTAAAACTGGCTTGAACATCTGGAAGTTCACAGTTCACGTATTACTGAATCCTGGCTTGGAGAATTTTGAGCATTACTTTACTAGAATGTGAGATGAGCGCAATTGTGTGGTAGTTTGAGTATTCTTTGGCATTGACTTTCTTTGGGATTGAAAAGAAAACTGACCTTTCCAGCCCTGTGGCCCAATCACTTTTAAAACCTCAATGGTAGTTTTTATAGAAAATAAAACCTATATTACAATTCATATAAAATCATTAGAGATCAAGAATAGCTAAACAAATCTTGAAAAAGAAGAATAAAATGGAGATATAATACTTTCTTGTTTTAAAATATACTATGAAGCTATAGTAACTAAAACATTGTAGTTGGAACTTCCTTGATCGTCCAGTGGCTAAGACTCAGTGTTCACAAATGCAAAGGGCCTGAATTCAATCTCTAGTCAGGGAACTAGATTATACATGTCACAACAAAGGACAAAGATTCCAAGTACTACAACTAAAACCCAACTATTAATAAGACCCATTGCAGCCAAATAAATAAATAAAAAAAAAAAAAAAAACAGTGTAGTACTGGCCTAAAAACAGACATATAAACCAGTGGGACAGAATAAAAAACCTAGAAATAAATCCACATATGCAAGGTCAATTGTTCTTCAATAAAGGTATCAAGAACACACATAGGGAAAGAATATTCTTTTCAACAAATAATGCTGGAAAAACTGGATATCCAATTGCAAAAAAAAGAGCATATACACTATCTTACACCATATGCAAAAATAAAATCAAAAGAGGTTAAAGACAATGCAAGGACTTCCTGATATCGGTTTAGGTGATAAGCTCATAGGTGAAGTTAAAACCACAAATTGCAAAAGAATAAAGAGACAAGCAAGACTTCATCAAACTAAAATCTTTTGCTCAACAAAGGAAACAATTAACAAAGTGAAAAAGCAATGTACAGAAATGGAGAAAATATTTGCAAACCATACACAAGAAAGTGGTTAATATCAAAAATATATGAGAAACTTCTATAATTTAATAGAAAAAAATATAGAAATGCAGGCAAAATAACAAAAACAAACAAAATCCTGGTCTTAAAATGGGCTAATGATTTGAATACAGATTTAATCAGAGACACATAAATGGCCAATAAGTACATGAAAAAATATTCAATGTCACTAACATCACCTCACACCTGTTAGAATTGTTATTATTTAACAAAACAAACAAACAAAAACACACGTTAGATATAATGTGGAGAAATTATCCACAGTGTACTTTTCCTCAGAATGCAAAATGGTACAGCTGCTTTAGAAAATGGTATAGTGGTTCCTAAAAAAGAAAAAATTATAATAATAAATAGAATTACCATAAAATTCAGTAATTCAATTTCTGGATATTAATTGCAAAGAATTGAAATTAGGAACTCAAAGAGATACTAGCATATCAATGTTCATTGAAGTACTATTCACGGTAGTCAAGAGACGAATTTACACACTCCTCCGAAGGTAAATTCATGGAGCCATAAATTTTCTACTTTCAGTACATACTTACCACAAAGAATTGGGTTTTCATACAATATATACTGTTTATCAGTTCAGTTCAGTCGCTCAGTAGTGTCCAACTCTTTGCGACCCCATGAATTGCACCACGCCAGGCCTCCCTGTCCGTCACCAATTCCTGGAGTTCACTCAGACTCATGTCCATCGAGTCAGTGATGCCATCCAGCCATCTCATCCTCAGTCGTCCCCTTCTCCTCCTGCCCTCAACCCTTCCCATCATCAGAGTCTTCTCCAATGAGTCAGCTCTTTGCATGAGGTGGCCAAAGTACTGGATTTTCAGTTTCAGTATCATTCCCTCCGAAGAAATCCCAAGGGTGTCTTCAGAATGGACTGGTTGTATCTCCTTGCAGTCCAAGGGACTCTCAAGTGTCTTCTCCAACACCACAGTTCAAAAGCATCAATTCTTCGATGCTTAGCTTTCTTCACAGTCCAACTCTCACATCCATACATGACCACAGGAAAAACCGTCGCCTTGACTAGATGGACCTTAGTTGGCAAAGTAATGTCTCTGTTTTTGAAGATGCTATCTAGGTTGGTCATAACTTTTCTTCCAAGGAGTAAGCGTCTTTTAATTTCATGGCTGCAATCATCATCTGCAGTGATTTTGGAGCCTGAAAAATAAAGTCTGACACTGTTTCCACTGTTTCCCCATCTATTTCCCATGAAGTGATGGAACCAGATGCCATGATCTTTGTTTTCCGACTGTTGCGTTTTAAGCCAATTTTTTCACTCTCCTCTTTCACTTTCATCAAGAGGCTTTTTAGTTCTTCTTCACTTTCTGCCATAAGGGTGGTGTCATCTGCATATCTGAGGTTATTGATATTTCTCCCAGCAATCTTGATTCCAGCTTGTGCTTCTTCCAGCCCAGTGTTTCTCATGATATACTCTGCATATAAGTTAAATAAACAGGGTGACAACATACAGCCTTGACGTACTCCTTTTCCTATTTATACATTTTCACAAGTGAGATAGTATTTGTGACTCAGATAATTATTTAAAATCATAAAAATTTCTCAAATGATAGTAAAACTGATGCCTTTAAAAGCCCCATTTTATTAAAATGTAGGCAGAAGATCAATATGTAATCACAGTTTTTCAGTGATGTCGTAGTCTCAGAAAATTTATTTGACCTTGGACAATTCACCAAATACGTTTATTAAAAAATAACTATCACACTTGATTTATGAATCTTCAGAATTATTGTTGGGATCATAAAATACAGAAAAGTCTACTGAAAACTAATTAAAAACATGGCATAAAGAAAAATACAAAAAATACTATAGTTTTCACTGTGAAGTATCTTGCTTGCTTAGTTGCTTCAGTGGTGTTGGACTCCTTGCGACCGCTTAAACTGTAGCCCACCAAGCTCCTTCCTCTCTCCATGAAATTTCCAAGGCAAGAATACCGAAGTGGATTGTCATTATGTTAATTTATCATTCACTTTGAAAATCAAATTCACTTACTCAACAAATATTTATAGCTTAGTGCCAATTGTGCACTACTTTCTGTTCTAGGGGTTTTAGCTAAATCATGGATCAAAACAAATATCCTTGGGAGATTATTATCTTGCTGGATACTAGAGTATAAAACCTTCAGTGATTCTGATCACTCATGAATTTTACCATACTTTTTGAAAGGAGTTGCCAGATAGAGAATCCCTAGTTGGTAAATACATTATTATTATAACAGCTAACTGTTGTATAACTGATATTATGGCACAATTAAGAGAAAGCATTAGCACTCATGGAAACTATTGCATCAGGCTTATAAATTAAGAGATATTGAAAAGTTAAATTTTATTTCTGTGGATAGTTAAAGCCACTCATTAATTCAGCTAATATTTATTGAGTATCCACTATGCTCCTATCACTGTTCTAGCCTCTTCAAACCTGTCATTGAAAAAGCAGACAACACTCTATCCCTACTGAAGTTTATAGTCCAATACAGGATAGATATATATGTGGATCCTATCTATCTCCCTGAGGGGTTTTTGAGAAAGATATAGGAACATGAAAATACAAAAACTAATTAACACTTGACATGAAGTTGATTTCACTAAATTGTAGACAAAAAATAATCTTCATGTAAATTAAATATGTATTATTATCAAGAGGAAAATTTATTTACTACTACTACTTGTGTACTGTCAAGATGAAGTTTTATTGGTCATGACTTTCAGATAATATTTATTCAAATTTTATTAATGGTATCGGTGCAAAGCAGGGAGGTAGTAGGTGAATTCAACAAAAAACAGGTTTTAACATTTTGAAGTTATATGAAACTAAAGTACTTCACCAATCAAGAACCTTGTGAATGGCAGCCTTTTTCTCATTATGCAGTTGGCAGGTAATGACTGAGCAGAATGCGTGGTGAGATTGCCAATCAGTAACAATGCAGGCAATGTAACACTATATCCAGTAAGATAGCAATTCTGCAAAGCAAATCATTAAGAGAATGTGCTTCTGGTAGAAATTGTGTTTGTATTGTCCAGGAGATTGAAAAACACCACTATGCAATTGCAGGCTGCTTAACATCAGCTCTCCAACAAGTGAAAGAAAAGCTCTAAATTATAGTATTTGCAAATTCCTTCAGTGCTCTGATTTCATACTGTTAAATTATTATAATGATTTATTTATTCAGCATTGCCAGAAAATAAAGCAAAATTACTATTGAATCATAGGTACACTTAAAATATTTCACACATAAAGAAAGATACAGAATACATAATACAATGAACCAATTCGTATATTTATGTCCCCAAAAGAAAAATGTTAACTTTTTGTCATATTTCCTTCAGATAAGGTTTTGAAAACTGAGTTCTCATAAAATAAATTTAAAAATTATTTAAAGAACATTCATAATAAACATTAACTGCCCCTGAAAAATTTCTGAAAAAGACAAAAATTTTAAGATCTGTAAATATCCTTGATTTTTTAATGTAAAAATAATACAAAATTTTAAAAGAATGAAGCACCACCAGATGATGTTTATCTTTACTTTTGAGTCAAAAGTATTAGATAAAAAGCTACTTTTCACTTTATATATGTGTGTGTGTGTGTGTGTGTACGCGCGCCGTGCACGCGTGTATTGAAATATATCTATGAAATAACTTCTGACATTAGCTGCTTAGAGAATGGCCAAACTTCAAAATTAAAGACACACTCCTCCAAGAGATGCCCTCACAAGTCCAGGGATCCCCAGGCCACACTTCTCACTTGCAGGCTACAATGTCACAGGTTTCCAATATCAGCTCAGATTTGATAATTAACTGGAATGACTCATAGAACTCATGAAAGTGATGTGATTACAAGCATCCTCATTCCCTGCCTCCCTTATTGCTTGTCGAAGACATTGTTCATTTTAACAAACTGAAGTTTCAGGCAATCCTGCATCCTGTGTCTACTGGCATCATTTTCCCAGCATTTGCTCACCTCAGATCTCTACATCATATTTTGGTAACTCTCATAGTATTTCAAACTTTTCTATTATTATTGTTAGGGAAACACAATGTCTGAAACCACTCACCCTGGCCAGGCACCGCAGTAACCATTCATGTGATTTATTTCATGACAGGAGATCCTGGTAAGGCACACAGAACTAACAAACCACCACCACCTGAAGAATTCTGGAAAGGTCAAAAGGAGATGCCACATGTCCTACTGACTTCCCAGAATCTGCCTCGTAGGAATTCATTTTGGCTGAGAAATGCATGAGCCACCCAGAAGGACTCTGAGTCAAAATGATTGGCCAGAGACAACCCAGAAACTAATCCTATTACCATAAAACCTGAAACTGCCCTGAGACTGCAAGCCACAAGCCAGAGCAGTACTCTTGAGTCCCCTTACCCTCCTGCTCTCTACCTAGGGGCCCCTTCTCAATAAAGTCTCTTGCTTTGTGTGTTGACAAATTCATTTCTGAATGTTAGATAAGAGCCCTCTCTTAGGCCCCAGAAGGGGTCCCCTTTCCTTCAACATTATGTGATGAGTGATTTTTGATATTACTATTATAACTCACTGAAGGCTCAGATGATGGTTAGCATTTTTTAGAATAAAGTATTTTTAATTAAGGTATGTACATTTTTTAGACATAATGCTATGCTCATTTAATAGACGACAGTATAGTATAAATGTACCTTTTATATGCATTGGGGAACCAAGTATTTTGTGATTCACTTTATTAGGATAACTTTATTGCATTGGTCTGAAACTGAACCTGCAGTTTCTCTTAGGTAAGCCTGTACAAGTATATTATAGCAAAAGGATAAATAGCAATATATTTAAAGATCCCAAATAGGAAACTTCCATTGTCCTTTGCCTGTGGAGTCAGGACATATTACCCTTATGGCACATCCATGCATAACAATACACAGATTATTACCAACTAGTAAAGCTCACCCAAGCTTTGTTTCTTAGAATTTTTATTGGAGTTTCATTACATAGGCATGATTGATTTAATCATTTGCTATAAAATTAGGCTCAATCTCTGGCTATCCTCTCCTACCTGGAGAATGGGCTGATATGATTTGATTCTAAATCTGACCTTTTAATTAAGTGACTTGTCTTTCTGGCTTGGCTAGTCTCTATCTTGAGTCATCTCATTAGCTCACACCAACAAGGGACCTCTTATTGGTTACTTCCTTAGCTTCCTTGGTGGCTCAGATGGTAAAGCATCTATCTACAATGCTAGAGAACTGGGTTTGATCCCTGGGTCAGGGAAGATTCTCTGGAGAAGGAAATGGCAACCCACTCTGTTAGGGGAAGCACACTGATTGAAACCGCCCACCCTGGCCAGGCACAATAGTAACCATATACATGAGTTGTTTTATGACAGGAAATCCTGATAAGGAATACGGAACTAATAAGCCACCACCAACCAGAAGAGTTGGGGAAAGGTCAAAAGGAGACACCACGTGTCCGTCCACTTCCCAGAATCCCTCTTGCTAGCATCCATCTTGGCTGAGCCATGCATGCACCACCAGGAAAGACTCTGAATTAGAATGATTGGCCAAAGACCACCTGGAAACTAATCCTATCACCATAAAATCTGACTGTGAGCCACTTGGCAGAGCAGTTCGCCTAGGTTCCCTTACCCTATTGCTCTCCACCTGGGTGCTCTTTCCAATAAAATCTCTAGCTTTTCAGCACATGAGTCTCCTTGGACAATTCATTTCTGAGTGTTAGACAAGAGCCCAGTTTCGGGCCCTGGAAGGGGTCCCCCTTCCTGCAACAACTCCAGTGTTCTTGCCTGGAGAATCTCAGGGACGGCAGAGCCTGGTGGGCTGCTGTCTATGGGGTCGCACAGAGTCGGACATGACTGAAGCAACTTAACAGCAGCAGCAGCAGCACCTAATAGAAATGGAAATAAAATTATAAAACTCCTCATACATGTTATTTTTAAGTCATAGCTCTACTGTGTTTTACTTGTAACTGGATGAAGCTTTTAAGGAGTTTAGGACTATGTAGATGCCCTGTGACCACAATATCTGATAGATTCACTTAAATTTACACATTCTTTTAAACAAACCTGACAGGAAAGTGTCAGGAAAGTTATCTGCATTTTTACAGTTAAGAAAAGTCAAGTAAGAAAGATTAAGTACTTTAATTGAGTTCACATAAGTGACTATCAGAGACTATTTAGGTTGTGCTTTTCCAAATGACCTGTCTAAATGGTGGAGTTGAACTACATAATCCCTAAAAATCTTTCCAGCTCTACAATTCCATGACTCTTTTTCCTCATAAGTGGGTTACAGACTGTGTGATCAAAACATACTAGTGGCCAGCTGACCTAAGCAGAATAGAGAGCCGAGGTGCTAGGAGGATTGGGAAATGATATACAGGTCTGCAAGCAAATAATGTAGTTGCTTTTTATAGGAAGTTGAGAGTACTATTTAAGAAAGTTATTTTAGGTATTAATTGAGGCTGGATTATGTTATGGTTGCTGTTATTTAGTTGTTCACTCTTGTGAACATGTTTAACTCTTGCAACCCCATGGACTATAGCCTGCCAGGCTCCTCTGTTCATGAGAATCCCCAGGTAAGAATATTGCAGTGGGTAGCTGTTTCCTTCTCCAGGGCATCCTCCCAATCCAGGAATTGAACCCAAGTCTCCTGCATTGGCAGGCAGATTCTACTTCCAAGCCACAGGAAAGCTATGTTATGGTTAAAAGGTACATTATTATCTCAATTATTTAACATAACAAAAAATTCATTTTTCATTCATGCTACAAACAGAATAGCAGAAGTCCCACTCATGTTTGATATTCAGGAGCCCAGATTATACAGAAGCTTAATCTTGATTCAAGTTTTCATGGAAAGGGAAGGAAGAAAATCATAAAGTTGCTTGTAAAATTTCTGCTTTGACCATTAGTTTGGTTTCAAAGGAGCAACAAAGAATTCTATTGTATGTCCAGAAAAAGGAAACCTGAACATATTTAACTGGACATAAACAGCTGCAATGGCTACTATTGTCACCTACTTTTCATCTGTGTGATACTTAAATCACTTTGTTACACATTACTCTGTTAATAATGACAATAAAAAGCTACACTGGTGATGGCTCAGAAATAAGCAGACAACCTAAATATAATTTTCATGTAGTGCTTTAAAACTTACCTATTCTATTTCACTAGTGTCTTCCTAGAACATAAATTAGTTTATCTGATGACATACTCCAAACAGAGACAGATATTTAATGCCTTGATTCAAATAAATTAGTGATATGAGAATTTTGACATTTGGTTTTTACAAACAAAGTAATATTTTGAGACAAAACCTGGTCATATCGATATAGAAGAACCATTTCATTTAAGGTCCAGGAAAGATATGAAAACAGTAAATAAAAACCATTTCTCTATTCTCTTTCACATATCAGTTCAGTTCAGTCGCGCAGTCGTGTCCGACTCTTTGCGACCCCATGAATCACAGTATGCCAGGCCTCCCTGTCCATCACCAACTCCCGGAGTTCACTCAGACTCACGTCCATTGAGTCCATGATGCCATCCAGCCATCTCATCCTCGGTCGTCCCCTTCTCCTCCTGCCCCCAATCCCTCCCAGCATCAGGGTCTTTTCCAATGAGTCAACTCTTCACATAAGGTGGCCAAAGCACTGGAGCTTCAGTTTTAGCATCATTCCTTCCAAAGAAATCCCAGGGTTGATCTCCCTCGAATGGACTGGTTGGATGTCCTTGCAGTCCAAGGGACTCTCAAGAGTCTTCTCCAACACCACAGTTCAAAAGCACTTATATAAATACAAGTACTAGAAGAGCCATATACTTTATTGCCCAAACCAGGCTTTTGAAGAGTGAAAGGAAATACAATAAGTTACAATAGGACAACAAGTATAAAGTAGGACTTTTCTATATAAAGTGGAATGTATTATCACCCTAAAAGAAGCTCAGAAAGAAATCATCTCTATCACTGAAAAATGTGTTACTTTTTCCTTTGCCTTCTAGTCCATAAATATATACATACAGTAGTTCCAGCTGAGAATGCACTTGTTCATCTGTTTGTTCATTTGTTGATCATTTATGTATGTACTTCATGACAGATTTTTTTCTACTACTGAAGAGATAAGAATTAATTTGGTTTAAATGAGAATAGCAAAATATAATTACAGGCTCACAATCAATTAACAGTTAAGAAGAATTTAGCTGATGTTTTTGTGATGCCTAAACGTACCAGGTGATGATGTCATAATTTTGTAGGCTGCTCGAAAAAAATTTCCCAGACCTTGAGGTTAAATCATTTACTTGAGTTTAAAATTCCATTTTCTGTACAGATTTGAATTTAAATATATATTTACTATAATAGAAATTTTATGCTTAAAGCTTATATAAATAAGTTAAATTTTCATCTACAACTTTTACTTAGTGATCCAAGTCTCATCAAATGACTTTTCCTCAGAGCTATCAGAGAGGCTGTTTCCAGGGCTCTAGACCTCAGTTGCTGTCTGATTATTTTGTGACCCACATAGACTATACCCCGCTAAACTCTTCTGTTCTTAGAATTTCCCAGGCAAGACTACTGAAGTGGTTACCGTTTCCTTCTCCAGGAGTTGTCAAGCCAAGGATAGAATTTGCTTCTCTTGTGTGGCAGGTGGATTCTTTACCACTGAGCCAACTGGGAAGCCTGAAGATCTCAGTAGGACAAGAATAAAACTCAACTTACAATTCTCAAATTGCACTTTTGTGTGTGTGTTAGTTTGTTGTTGTTGTTTTTGCTACAGTTGACAAAATGTATCACATTTGGACTTGAAATGTAATAACATGAAGTCTGTAAGGTCAACTTTTCCAGCTCAAACAGTCTTAAGGCTATGATATATTTTTGCTTTTTCTTTTTTTTCTTTTAGAGACAATGTAACATTTCTTTTTTCAATATTTCTAATTATATCTGGACAAATCATTAAGACCTGGTATTATTTGAGGTTCAGTACAGTTCAGTCACTCAGTCGTGTCCGACTCTTTGCAACCCCATGAATCGCAGCACGCCAGGCCTCCCTGTCCATCACCAACTCCTGGAGTTCATGAGACCCACACCCATGGAGTCAGTGATGCCATCCAGCCATCTCATCCTCAGTCGTCCCCTTCTCCTCCTGCCCCCAATCCCTCCCAGCATCAGGGTCTTTTCCAATGAGTCAACTCTTCACATGAGGTGGCCAAAGTACTGGAGTTTCAGCTTCAGCATCATTCCTTCCAAAGAAATCCCAGGGCTGACCTCCTTCAGAATGGACTGATTGGATCTCCTTGCAGTCCAAGGGACTCTCAAGACTCTTCTCCAACACCACAGTTCAAAAGCATCAATTCTTCGGCGCTCAGCCTTCTTCACAGTCCAACTCTCACATCCATACATGACCACAGGAAAAACCATAGCCTTGACTAGACAGACCTTAGTCGGCAAAGTAATATCTCTGCTTTTGAATATGCTCTCTAGGTTGGTCATAACTTTTATTCCAAGGAGTAAGCGTCTTTTCATGGCTGCAATCACCATCTGCAGTCATTTTGGAGCCCAGAAAAATAAAGCCTGACACTGTTTCCACTGTTTCCCCATCTATTTCCCATGAAGTGATGGGAACAGATGCCATGATCTTTGTTTTCTGAATGTTGAGCTTTAAGTCAACTTTTTCACTCTCCTCTTTCACTGTCATCAAGAGGCTCTTTAGTTCCTCTTCACTTTCTGCCATAAGGTTGGTGTCATCTGCATATCTGAGGTATTGATATTTCTCCTGGCAATCTTGATTCCATCTTGTGTTTCTTCCAGTCCAGCATTTCTCATGATGTACTCTGCATAGAAGTTAAATATGCAGGGTGACAATATACAGCCTTGACGTACTCCTTTTCCTATTTGGAACGAGTCTGTTGTTCCATGTCCAGTTCTAACTGTTGCCTCCTGACCTGCATACAGATTTCTCAAGAGGCAGGTCAGGTGGTCTGGTATTCCCATCTCTCTCAGAATTTTCCACAGTTTATTGTGATCCACACAGTCAAAGGTTTTGGCATAGTCAATAAAGCAGAAATAGATGTTTTTCTGGAACTCTCTTGCTTTTTCCATGATATTTAAAACAATATTACTCTTTTAAAAATAGGAACATCAATTTAAAAAAAAAATTGTGAGATAGAAAAATGAATACAGGATTGTAAAGCAAAACAAACAAATAAAAATTAATTAAAAAAATATTTAGTTTACTACATGAGATTGCAAGTACCTGAAATTAAAGCATTTTAATTTTAAAAAAAGTTATGTGATTTTAAATTCTAAAATGACATGGTAACTTGGTATAGAGAGTTTAGTGTGTTTTGATGGACAAAATATTTTAATCACAAATCAATTTCATTTATGAAGATAATTTAAAAATTATCTAAAATATAATAAAGATAAATCCAAACACAATAACTATATTCTGTGACTATATTCTGAAAAATAAATAATACATATGATAATAGCTAATCTAAATGACAATGATAGCTTGATTACTCATCCAGGACTTTCTGCACTTAAGAAACTTGAAACCAAGGGACCCAGCAAGTATGTACAAAATTTCTAGCATAAGAGATTCCCACAAATACAGCTTACAGTGCAAGCTAAATGTTAAATAACACGTTAGGAAACACCTCATGAGAGCAGACACAACAGATAATTTTAACTTTTATCTCAAGCTATCAATTAATATAAACCTGTGATGTTACAAATATATTTTCATATAGTCACTAAGTGCTTTGCAGAGATAGGTAATCGGAGAGATGGTATTTTTTTCCAGCAACAAAAGATTCAAAGCTTGACAAGGAACAGAGACATAAGTAAGTCAGAAGTATCTGTGTCATGTTGTTGTTTAGTCACTAAGCCATGTTCGACTCTTTTGTAACTCCATGGACTGAAACCCACCAGACTCCTCTGTCCATGGGATTTTCCAAGCAAGAATACTGGAGTGGTGGCCATTTCCTTCTTCAAGGGATCTTACAACTCAGAGATCAAGCTTGTGTCTCCTGCATTGGCAGGCAAGTTTTTTTTACCATCGAGCCACCAGGGAAGCCCATCTATGACATAGAACTGCATAAAATATCAGACCAAGTAGAGGTCAATGAAATGAGAAAGAAAACAAAGGGACAAAGGGAAGGAAAAAAGATGGTGTTCAGTTCCTTACTGCAGAGAGAAAACAAAAGGAAACTATAGATGTAGAGACTACGAATTCTAAAAAGTACCAGAAGGATATGATAAGGAAGACAATGGTATGTCTGTCAAAGACAACAAATGCTGCCTCTGAAAGTACTAACACAGTCACAGAGACGAGTGAGTGGGAGAGTAATGACATAGAACTGCATAAAATATCAGACCAAGTAGAGGTCAATGAAATGAGAAAGAAAACAAAGGGACAAAGGGAAGGAAAAAAGATGGTGTTCAGTTCCTTACTGCAGAGAGAAAACAAAAGGAAACTATAGATGTAGAGACTACATCTAAAAAGAATTCTAAAAAGTACCAGAAGGATATGATAAGGAAGACAATGGTATGTCTGTCAAAGACAACAAATGCTGCCTCTGAAAGTACTAACACAGTCACAGAGACGAGTGAGTGGGAGAGTGATAAAGACCAAATTCTCTTTAAGAATGCAAGACGAAGTAAGCCACAGAGAAAATACCAGATGAAGATGAATAGAAACAGAAAAAAGTCACATTTCTTTTATCATTAAAACTCTTTCAGATAGCATCAAACTGTTAAATGTTTGCAATTCCTCTTCTTCCTTTATCACACTTTCACTTTCACAAGCTTTTGAGTAAAATGAGCATTTTATTTTCCCTGGCATCATGTCATCTTCCTTATACACCTCACCTCCTTCTCCTTTCCTTACAACTGTTATTTCTTAAAGAGATTCAGGGCTAGTCAGCATTGCTTTAATGCAGTAAACCTTCAATTTTCTGAGTAAAAATCTGAGAGAGATTAAAATGAAAGTGTAACTGTAAGTATAATGTGCTAACAGGGAGGCAATTTTCCATATTTTAACATTAAAGTGAAAGTTGCTCAGTCATATCTGACTCTTTGCGACCCCATGGACTATAAAGTCCATGGAATTTTCTAGGCCAGAATACTGGAGTGGGTAGCCTATCCTTTCTCCAGGGTGTCTTCCCAACCCAGGGATTGAACCCAGATCTCCTGCACTGCAGGTGGATTCTTTACCAGCTGAGCCACAAGGAAAGCCCAATAAGACTGGAGTGGGTAGCCTATCCCTTCTCTGCACATCTTCCTGATGTAGGAATTGAACCAAGGTCTCCTGCACTGCAGGTGGATTCTTTACCAACTGACATTAACACAATCACAAAACAAGCAGAGGCAGACCATTCCAATAGTGTGGCTATTATGACAGATTATGACTGTTTTCTTAGTATTAGAAACAAAATTCAGCTGGTACACATGGATTTGAGCATCATTACATTACATTGGTGACCTGTCTTATGTAACACTCAAGAGGACATATTTTAACACTTTCTGTGCTCTTAGACTCTGATAAACTGAGAAAAGGAGTATTGGAGGAAATCTACCTAGAATATGTTTGTATATTTTTATTTTTTTAATTAATTTTTATTTTTTAGTTTGTTTTGCTTTACAATACTCTATTCGTTTTGCTACACATCGACATGAATCAGCCACGAGTGTACATGTTTTTCTTTCTGGCTTACTTCACTCTGTATAATCGGCTCCAGCGTCATCCACCTCATTAGAACTGATTCAAATGTATTCTTTTTAATAGCTGAGTAATACTCCATTGTGTATATGTACCACAGCTTTCTTATCCATTCATCTGCTGATGGACATCTAGGTTGCTTCCATGTCCTGGCTATTATAAACAGTGCCGCAATGAACATTGGGGTACACGTGTCTCTTTCAATTCTGGTTTCCTTGGTGTGTATGCCCAGCAGTGGGATCGCTGGATCATAAGGCATTTCTATTTTCAATTTTTTAAGGAATCTCCACACTGTTCTCCATAGTGGCTGTACTAATTTGCATTCCCACCAACAGTGTAAGAGGGTTCCCTTTTCTCCACACCCTCTCCAGCATTTATTGTTTGTTGACTTTTGGATCGCAGCCATTCTGACTGGTGTGAAATGGTGAGCTTCCCTGGTGGCTCAGGTGGTAAAGAGTTATTATAATCAAATATAATGGCCTGCCTCAGGGAGGCCTGCTCCTCTGCCTGAAGAAATTAACACATCCTTTCCCTGAGGTTGGCCATTACAGAAGATATGGCCTTTACACACTCAACTTCTCCCCCTCTCTGCTCTATATAAGAATCTGGTATTCATCAGGCTTCCCTGGTGGCTCAGATGGTAAAGAATCTGCCTGTAATGCAGGAGACCTGGGTTTGAGCCCTAGGTTGGGAAGATATCTTGGGCATGGAAATGGCAATCCACTCCAGTATTCTTGCCTGGAGAATTCCATGGACAGAGGAGCCTTGTGGGCTATAGTCCATGGGGTGACAGAGTCAGACATGACTGAGAGTCTTTCATACCCAGACCCCAACAAGTTGGTTATTTTAAATTATTAGTCTGCCATCTTCTTGCTCAGCTGGCTTTCCCAATAAAGTTGTATTCCTTGCCTCAACAAATCGTCTCTTCATTAACTAGCCTGTTGTGCAGCAAGCTGACTGAGCTTGGACTCAGTAACATTTTTTTTTCTTTTTTTGTAACAGATAAACATTTATATTTTGTTAATCCTCAGCAAGGATTGTGTTTAGCTCATAGGTGTCTCATTTCAGGGAGCTTAGCCTGTCCCCCTGGAGGCCTGGGGTCTTCTACAGTTGCCTAGAAGTTGCTTTGTAAGAGTTGTTCCATATTTGATGCACTTTTGATGTATTTATGGGGAGGCTGGTGATCTCTCTGTCTTATCTCTCCACCATTTTCTTCCCCCCTGGACTCAGTAACATTTTTAGTAGATTCTTAGATCTCTGCTTAAGGTCTTGTTATAAGGACAGTAAGAGCCTTTTTGTTTTCACTAAAAGTTATCTTCAAAATTTAGATTTACAGAAAACTAATTAGAATTAGTTGTTGGATATTGCGCTGTTAATATATATCACTGTGTCCTGTTTCTGTCTGTCTTTTGTGTTGTGTTGTCCTATATTAATGACAAAAATCCCAGGGTAGAACACAGATATATGTCTTATAAATCTGTGAAGGGATTGAGAACAAGCTACCCCAGAATGTGACATGTTGGATTACAGGTGAAGATGTTGAAGGCCCAGAAGATACAGGAAGAGCTTTTTATCCCCCTTTCAACTGCCTGAAAAAATTTTGATAGGTGGTCTGGTTCATAAAAAGTTATTGCCAGAGATAACTTTTATCTGAATGACCTATCTGTATGCCAGGGTTAACATCTAATTCCCAAACATGTGCTTATTTCACTGTCCTGTGAATTATCCCTCATCCCCTTTGTAGCCCCACAGCCTTATCCCACCCCTTAGCTCAAGAGAACACATAGGCTCCAACTGCCTGACTCCAATAGGGTCTCATATTTTCATGGGGCCCTCATATGCAAGTATCTAATTATTTTTCTCCTGTTAATCTGTTTTATGATAAATTGACTATTAGACCACCCAAAGAACCATGAAAGGCAGAGGAAACATTTTCTTCCCTAACACCTATTTTTTGAACCTACTTCATAAGTTGGTGAGTTTGTTGGTCATCGATACTACTGGCAGAAAGTGAAGAGGAACTAAAAAGCCTCTTGATGAAAGTGAAAGAGGAGAGTGAAAAAGTTGACTTAAGGCTCAACATTCAGAAAATGAAGATCATGGATCTGGTCCCATCACTTCATGGGAAACAGATGGGGAAACAGTGGAAACAGTGTCAGACTTTATTTTTCTGGGCTCCAAAATCACTGTAGATGGTGATTGCAGCCATGAAATCAAAAGCCATTTACTCCTTGGAAGGAAAGTTATAACCAATCTAGATAGCATATTCAAAAGCAAAGACACTACTTTGTCAACAAAGTTCCATCTAGTCAAGGCTATGGTTTTTCCTGTGGTTATGTATGTATGTGAGAGTTAGACTGTGAAGAAAGCTGAGCACCAAAGAATTGATGCTTTTGAACTGTGGTGTTGGAGAAGAGTCTTGAGAGTCCCTTGGACTGCAAGGAGATCCAACCAGTCCATCCTAAAGGAGATCAGCCCTGGGATTTCTTTGGAAGAAGTGATGCTAAAGCTGAAACTCCAATACTTTGGCCACTTCATGCAAAGAGTTGACTCATTGGAAAAGACTCTGATGCTGGGAGGGATTGGGGGCAGGAGGAGAAGGGGACGACCGAGGATGAGATGGCTGGATGGCATCATCGACTTGATGGACATGAGTCTGAGTGAACTCCGGGAGTTGGTGATGGACAGGGAGGCCTGGCGTGCTGTGATTCATGGGGTTGCAAAAAGTCAGACCCGACTGAACGACTGAACTGACTGACTGACTGATAATACTGGATAACAGCAACAAAGTTCTCCTTCTGTCTCAATTTTGTATTCCAAAAGTTTGGCTTGGATCCAGAAAGAGTGTTCTTTTCAGTTTCTTATATGCCTGGAGTGGGTTGGAGGGAGATTGTCAGATCTGTGATTGGAGGTTAGATTGGGGCCAACAATTTGTAGGCAGCTGGACAGAAATGTGGGAAGCCTGGATACTCCATTTGTGGCTATTATCTTACTGATCATTGTCAGCTGTCTGGGATTTCTTTTGAGTAAAAATAAAGGGTCTCAGCTAAAAGACTCATTTCACTTCTGTTGCCTTTGCTTACTTCCTATAGCAGTGTTCTTCCTTTTTTTTTTTTTTTTCTTGGCTATTTTGGGTACAGGGGCTGCATTTTTGGTGTGATTTTGGTAAAAATATTAAGTCCAAAAATAATTACTATTTTTTCCATGAACAACTGTGAAACATTATCTGGTTCTTCAGTGTTCTATTTATCAGGTTTAAGAAATACTTTTGGGGGGAATTTCCTGATTATCCATTGGGTGGGACTCCAAGCAGGTTCAATCCTAGGTTGGAGAACTAAGATCACACAAGTCATGTGGTGCAGGCAAAAATACTTATTTAAAAAAAAAGAAGCTCCTCTTTACTTTTTTTCATGTTATCTATAACTTACAAAAATTTAGTAGATTATAATTTTGTAAGCAGAAATGAAACATTTTCTTTTTTTTCTGCCTGATCACTCTAGAATTCAGAAACTCTGATTAAGTATCTTACATGGCAATACAGTTATTTGCATAAATTCAGTGAGAATTTGTTCTTGTAACAGAATATAATTGGGGAAATGGATCATATTATCAAGGCTTTAACTGCAATGCCATATTTGAGAATGATGTGCATAGAATCAGATGTGACTAGACAGTCTTAAGGAACTCAGATGGATTTTATGATCCAATGTTTACAAAGACCTCTTGGGGAAAAACTCATCTGATTCTTAGCATATAAGGATTCTAAACTCGCAAGTGACCATGGTAACTTCCTGACAGATTCAGGAACCTTAGGATATTTGGAAGTACATTGAGAAGAGAATAACTTATCCAAATTGCTAATGACTGCATGCAAAGTATGATGATGAGTTCTTGGCATGGCTTCTAGAAGTCCAATCTAAGGCTCTCTATAAAAAGTTACAGTAAAGCAAACTTAAACAGAAGCCTGTTTTCAGTTACTGTTCTTGCTCCTGATGATGATGTGCTCTTGGACCCTGTGCTCAGTCATGTTCAACTCTTTCTGACCTGGTGAATCATAGGTGGCTGGTTTCTCTTTCCATAGGATTCTCCAGGCAAGAATACTGGAGTGTGTTGCCATTTCCTTCTCCAGGGAATCCTTCTGACTCAGGGATAAACCCCCATCTCTTGCATCTTCTGCACTGGCAAATGGAATCCTTACTGCTGAGCCATTGTACTTACTTAAATATTTAGGACAAATTTAATAAGACTAGACTTTGTAATAAAAACTTTGTAACAAAAATCATTATCTTTGAATGAATGAGATTTATAGTAGAGAGGAATTCTGTTTCAATGAAACTATAATCCACCATGTGGCTTATCAGATTTTCGTCCTGTTCACTGTCTTTGAGCTATTTTTCAACTCTTTGTAAATTGGATCCTGCTATTTTGAGTATTTTCCCCAGTAATTTGTCAATAACTCATGTTTCCAGTTTTTCTCCCACTCTCCTGTCTTGGTGTCACTGAGAACTAAAAACTGACTGTTCAGATCTTTATGGAGACTCTAGATTGACCAGTCGCTGTTCCTTTTCCAAAGTCCTGAAAGCTGGACAACTTTACATAATTTCAAAGAACATACATCACAATAGTTTGGAGCAGTTGGTAAGTTCACTAGAATCCCTGAAGTTTCCATTCTTTGCACCTGAAAATAACTATGAGGATGACACTGAGATCTATGCTGTCATGGACAGCACTCAGACTACAAACTGGGGAATCCACGAGATTGCCATTGCTGTCCTCTCTCCACCATCTACAGACACATTGACCCTACTCTTCTACAGACACATTGACCCTACTCTTCTCAACTCTACACTCTGGACTCAGAAACTAGCCTTTATCAACTGCTCCAACCACTATTTTTTCTTAAAAAATCTTTTTGTTTCCATAGAAATTCCATTCATTGGATGTTTGACTGCTTCCAACATTTAGAAGCATAGTTTGATGTGTGTTGTGTCTCAACCTGCATCAATGCTTCCTTAAATGAGACACAACCATTTAACTAGATTAATTTACCCATTTCCTGGACTGGTCTATTGGGATATGGAGTAGTATCCTTCAGTTCAGTTCAGTCGCTCAGTTGTATCTGACTCCTTGTGACCCCATGGACTGCAGCATGCCAGGCCTCCCTGTCCATCACAACTCCTGGAGCTTACTCAAACTCATGTCCTTTCAGTTGATGATACCATCCATCCATCTCATCTTCTGTTGTCCCTTTCTCCTCCTGCCTTCAATATGTCCCAGCATCAGTCTTTTCAAATAAGTCTGTTCTTAACATCAGGTGACCAAAGTATTGATGTTTCAGCTTCAGCATCAGTCCTTCCAATGAATATTCAGGACTGATTTCCTTTAGGATGGACTGGTTGGATCCCCTTCTTGTCCAAGAGACTCTCAAGAGTCTTATCCAACACCACAGTTCAAAAGCATCAATTCTTCAGCAGTCAGCTTTATAGTCCAACTCTCATATCCATATGGACTAGTGGAAAAACCAAAGTTTTGACTAGACAGACCTCTGTTGGCAAAGTAATGTCTCTGTTTTTTAATATGCTGTCTAGGTTGGTCATAACTTTTCTCCCAAGGAGCAACTGTCTTTTAATTCCACGGCTGCAGTGACCATCTTCAGTGATTTTGAAGTTCAAGAAAATAAATAAAGTCTGTCACTGCTTCCATTGTTTCCCCATCTGTTTCCCATGAAGTGATGGGACCAGATGCCATGATCTTAGTTTTCTGAATATTGAGCTTTAAGCCAACTTTTTCACTCTCCTCTTTCACTTTCATCAAGAGACTCTTTAGTTCTTCACTCTCTGCCATAAGGGCGATATCATCTGCATATCTGAGGTTATTAATATTTCTCTGGCAATATCTATTCCAACTTGCGATTCACCCATCCAGCATTTCTCATGATGTACTCTGCATATAAGTTAAATAAGCAGGGTGATAATATACAGCCTTAGTGGACTCCTTTCCCAATTTGGAACCAGTCTGTTCCTTGTCCAGTTCTAACTTCCTGACCTGCATACTGATTTCTAAAGTAGCATCCTTAGGTTTGTTCTTTTCTGCTTATTCATTCTTGTTTTAATCAATGCTCTTTCCCCTTTGGTACATTTCTTACCTCACAGTTTCTAATTGAAATCTCTCTCTACTCCAACCAATATAGATTTTTTTTTTTTCAAAAAATAAAACTTCTAGGGAAGTTTCAAGTGGGGGAAATGTCAGGACCCATCTGTATTCTAGGAGTTGGAAAGATGATTGTAAAGTGAAGACATCTGAGCTGCAGAAGAGGCAGAATAGTCTTATATGAATTTCCTTTATCTGACTAAATCAGGGCCTCCTGAAAATGAAGCTGCCATGAACTTCCCTTAGAGAAAATTTCCTGTGAATTTACCTATCCAGGAAACAGACTGTCCATTGCTATCAGCATTAAAAATAATAAAGCTTATGAGAATCTTCTGTACTTTCCCACGGAAGTCCTAAGTTTCCCTTCTCCAGTTTTTGCTAATTCTGGAATACAAATCCTTATTTCTGGCTATTCAGTGAGTTGCTAATCAATGAGCAACTCCTGCATGTAAAATGTATAAACATAATTTTCACTTCTGTTAATCTGCTTATTGTCAATTAAGTTACAAATTCCCAAACACTGGACCCAAGTAAGAATAGGTAAAATTTGTGCTCCCAACACATCTACATATATTTCAATGATCTCTCTTGCAGTGAAAATTATATATTATTACAACAAATGTGTTTTTTAATCAATTGTACATTTAATAACTTCATTCCAATATAATTTATACAGTCTACAAGCAAAATAAGTGTTAGGTTATGACAGATTAAATTCAGTTTGAAAATGGCAGACTAATCACAAATGTTTTCTTACTTATAATTCTAAGTTTTGGATTTAAATGGCAATAAGTTATTATAAAAATTACTTTAATGTAAAACATAATGAAACCAGATAGCAGTGGAGAGAGGAGAAATCCCATTAGATACCTTGAAAGTTAAAAGGCATACATAATTGAATAGAGGAGAAATCATGACAGCAAAATCTAAGAAAACAAGCTATGTACCATCCTTTTCAAGAGAACTTGGGGAAACTATCACCTCAGAATCAGCAAATACACAGCAGGAAGTTGAGGAATAACAGCATTCAGAATAGTGTTCATTGGGCCTTTCCCCCTTTTCCATTCTAAACCAACTATCAGGAAGGAATGGACTTTTTCTTAGGGTCTAACACTTTGTAGAAAAAAGACTCCTGGTTAAAGCTCTGAGACTTGAGAGAAAAGCAAAGCAGAACTAAACTACTTCATCAACTTGCATATATCCTAAAATAAAGGGAAAGCAAAAGGGTCCAGAAAAGAATGACATCAAAGGATACCATCTCACAAATCCATTTTAATTTGGAAATGATGAGTGTCACTGATTTAATTGCCCCTTGTTGTCCATGCACTCTAAAGGAAGCCCTGAACTTCAAAATGCACAATCCACTTACCCAAAATATACAGTCATCACCTGATGCAAAAGTGAAAGTGAAGTTGCTCAGTCATGTCCCACTCTTTGGGACCCCCGTGGACTGTAGCTTACCAGGCCCTGCCATCCATGGGATTTTCCAGGTAAGAATACTGGAGTGGGCTGCCATTTCCTTCTCCAGGGGATCTTCCCAACCCAGGGATCGAACCTGGGTCTCCTGCATTGCAGACAGACGCTTTACCATCTGAGCAACCAGTGAAGCTTATAAAGGAGATAACCTCTAATGACACATTAGAGGAACATTGCTAGTTCCTTGTACAATTCAACATATTTTGTCCATCGAATGAAGAATTAAGGATCATAGGACCCTGAAGATTAAAAACCAATATAATGACTGTGAAGGACAAAAATGAAAAATGCAGTAATACTAAGAGACACAGAAGCACCTCAGGATACAAAGGTAAAATGAGAGTGTTAGTTGCTCAGTCATGTCTGACTTTTTGTGACCCTATGTCACCCTTTGTGACCCTACTGTAGCCCAACAGGTTTCTCTGTCCATGGAATTCTCCAGGCAATAATACTGGAGTGGCTAGCCATTCCCTTCTCCAGGGAATCTTCTTGACCCAGGGATTGAACCTGGATGTCCTTCATTGCAGGCAGATTCTTTACCATTTGAGCCACCAGGGAAGACCCAAAGGAAACATAAAGAATTCTAATTGTTACCACGCAGTAAGATTTAAGAAAATTCATAAAACAAGGAAATGAATAATGGGAAAGGAAAATAAGAAAGATCCTGGTGAAGAAAATGATATAAAACGTGGAAATAGACAAGCCAGGTAAAACATGGAGAAAGCAATGTGTTCTTCAGTACAGTACTGGGCTTGATTTTCTAAACTTTCTATACACTAGTATCTTATGACTCTTAAGGGGTCTGAGATTAATGTGTGGATTTTTGACTATAAGAAATGCAAGTGATTTTTTTTTTTTTTTCCTGTTAAAAAGTCTCCTTCAAACTTACAAGTTATGGACAGTTTGGATCAAACTCAGCAATCTAATGCTATCATTGCCCCTAAATCTAAACTTTTTAAATGTTCCTTGATGTGGTTGTGTTATGGTATTGCTTCCCTCATTAACTACTAGGTGAATAAAATCTTCAACATACATTTATTTTTATTTGCATGAGAATCAGGTTTCTTAAACATTTAACTGTTGTGGAGGTCATTTACTTTGATGCCCAAGTAGACTTAACCAATGACGTAAAACAAACAAACAAAAAAATGCATTTCCAGAAAATCGTACCTCGGGGGCTTTCTGAATACATGGCCAAGTCTTTTTTGACTCAGAGTAAAGCACAGAACTTAACATTTCCTGACTCTCTAGTCGTGCTTTTACTTTTTTTCCTAGTGATTATGTGTTTTGCTTTTGTGTCTAATTTGTAAGCTGATAAGTTTTTTTTTTTTTTTTTTTCCATTGAAACCTGCGGTAATTGAGAATGTGAGTTTATGATTTGCCCATTTGAAACTCTCTGTCAGATGTATGATGGTGATCTATTTATGTTGGATGATAGAGGCCAAACGTGTTTTGAGAGTTTCCTTATTTGTTTGTTATCTACTTATGAACCCAATCTCTTAAAAATGTTGTGCCCCACTGGGAAAGGAAATAGCTTTTCAATATCTACCTGGTGGGTTTTGTGTTTATGGTTTACTTCTGACCTGTGACTGATATTATAGAACTAAAACTGTAAGTTCTTTAGGAGTCTATAATCAGAAAAGATTTTACATTTTCTGATGTAAGAGTAACATATTTTCTTACCACCAAAGTGTATTAAAATAAATTAGATGATTAGGTTTCTTAAAGCACCTCTACTCTACTTGTTTTATAAAAATAAATAAGCATAAATCTAATGTTCCTAAAATTCACATAAAATAAGGAAAGTGACTTCCTAATGCCTTAAGGATGTTAGACTTCTTAAGAAAAGAATTCTTATGGAAACTGCAGTGTCAGAAACATTTAATAATTCAAATGTGTTAAAATTTTACCAAATAGCACTGTTTTGATTGGTTTATTTATAATAAGACAGTCTATATTATTCATTGCCACATACTGTATTTGACTTTATTTCTGCTAAAATGGTAAATTGTATTAAAGTTACTAACATAATGATTAACGTTACTCTTCACCTTTTCTGTAGTTTGTCCACATAGACATGAGGCTTCATGAGTCTCCAGGATGATTTTCTCTATTTTGTGTTAACTTTTATCATATCCTTGAGTACTTAAAATAATGATAACAATATACAAAAACACAAACAACCAAACTTTCCCCTTTGTGAAAGACTGCTGCTGCTACTGCTGCTAAGTCACTTCAGTCACGTCCGACTCTGTGTGACCCCAGAGATGACAACCCACCAGGCTCCTCCGTCCATGGGATTTACCAGGCAAGAGTACTGGAGTGGGGTGCCATTGCCTTCTCTGTTGTGAAAGACTAGTGTTCCTTATAATATTGTATGTAATACTGTAAACATTACATCACTTTGATTAAATAGGTGAACAAGTAAAAATTTTTAAGCACTTGTTTCTAACTTTATTAAATGGTTAAATTTTAAAAATAATTTTGATTTTGCCTTCCCAAAATCAGAACCTAAGCTAAAAACTAAAATAAAATAACATTTTCAAGATACATTTCACAGCTAGAACTATCTTTGAGTATTCCCAGCTGACCCCAGCAAAATCACAAAAATTTGTTATTTCTTCTTATAAAATGAAGGTGGGTTCTAGGATGATTAGTTTGTTTAGTAGCCTCCATGAAACATTAATCTTTCCTAGGCTAAGCTTGCTCCTTGAAAGAAAAGTTATGACCAAACTAGACAGCATATTAAAAAGCAGAGACATTACTTTGCCAACAAAGGTCCATCTAGTCAAAGCTATGGTTTTTCAGTAGTCACGTATGGATGTGAGTGTTGTACCATAAAGAACTGAGGGCCAAAGAATTGATGCTTCTGAACTTTGGTGTTGGAGAAGACTCTGGAGAGTCTCTTGGACAGCAAGGAGATCCAACCAGACCATCCCAAAGGAAATCAGTCCTGAATATTCTTTGAAAGGACTGATACTGCAGCTGAAACTCCAATACTTTGGCCACCTGATGTGAAGAACTGAATCATTTGAAAAGACCCTGATGCTGGGAAGGACTGAAGGCAGGAGGAGAAGGAGGACAGAGGATGAGATGGTTGGATGGCATCACCGTTTCAAAGGACATGAGCTTGAGTAAACTCCAGGAGTTGGTGATGGACAGGAAAGCCTGGCGTGCTGCAGTCCATGGGGTCGCAGAGTCAGACACAGCTGAGTGCCTGAACTGAACTGAACTGAGTATCAAAAAAGGAACCATTGTGATAACTATATAAAGGATTTTTCAATTTTATTCCTTTCATATAATTTCGGGGTAAGTAAAATTAAAATCTAGCTGATGGGTCAAACAAACTCTTAATATGTCTTGCATAGGAAGTTGGCACCTTTGCAATCAGGGGCCACTTGCACCTATTATATTATATTTGACCTTAGGAATCTCTGCCTAAAATAAGACAATAGAAAAATGACAGTTAACAGGCTGCTGCCCTAATACACATTAGAGCTTATCACAAACCAAGCATTTCTATGAATACTTTACATGTACAAACTCATTTAATCTTCAAACTACTACTAAATTTAGCTCATTTTATCCTCAATCTTACTTTAAGTTCATATAAATATTCCTATTTAAATGTAATCAGGTCCTTTTGAATGAAAATAACTGCCATGCCATCCCCAGAAAACTGTGACTGTTAGAAACATGACCAAATAGCACAACTCCACATGTTTAAGAACAGAGTGAAGTAAGTCAGAAAAGAAAACAGCAATACAGTATATTAATGCATATATATGGAATTTAGAAAGATGGTAATGATGACCCTATATGCCAGACAGCAAAAGAGACACAGATATAAAGAACAGACTTTTGGACTCTGTGGGAGAAGGCGAGGGTGGGATGATTGGAAACAATAACATTGAAACGTGTGTGTTACCGTATATGAAATAGATCGCCAGTCCAGGTTGGATGCATGAGACAGGGCATTCAGGGCTGGTGCACTGGGACAACCCTGAGGGATGGGATGGGGAGGGATGTAGGAGAGGGGTTCAGGATGGGGGACACATATACACCCACGGCTGATTCATGTCAGTATATGGCAAAAATGACTACAATATTGTAAAGTAATTAGCCTCCAATTAAAATAAATTAATTAAAAAAAGAAGAAGAATTATTTTACTTTGAGAAAAATCTCCAGTGATCTTTATGGCACAGTGAAAATACCTGCTGCCCAATATGTGGGGATCTGGCCTGCATTTTAGCCCACCTGGCCAGTCACAGTGTAAGTAGGAATGGTCAAAACCCTGAGAAATCCTGTTGTAAGAAAGAAGTTTCACTTTCTCTATCAAATCTGGAAGTAAAAAAAAATCAGGTAATATACTAAAAAATAAAATGAAAAAATAATAATCAAACTATGATACAGAGACATAAATTAACATGTCTAAAGTAATGGCAGGGTTTAATTTAAAAGTTTCCCTATACTGAACCTGAGGACAAGGAGGTAATCATATGATTAAAAAAAGAAAAAATAAGATGAAACTATCATGATTTCCTGTGGCCTAATAGAATAATCTTAAACACATGTAACACTAAAAAATAGAAGAAATTTATAGTGCAAAAACATAGTGTAAAACATTTTAATGCACAGCTTAGAAACTGATAGACTAGATATACTAAAAATTAGGAGGGAGACAAATTACATATTGTAGTAATCCAAAGCATGTCTTTTTTTCTTCCTTAACCATGGTCCAGAAAAATATACTCCAACTACTGGGAAGAACATATATGCGAGAAGAGAGGACAAAGAATGAGATAGAGAGAGCCAGGCTTTAGATATACTTTTAACATTTTATTTTTTAAAAAAAGCAATCAGAAGTAAATATGTTAAAAATCTTAACATATTAAACCTAAATGATTGACACATTAGTGACTGCAACCTTATGCTTTTTCAGATTTTTGGCCTTACTATATATTTAAAATATTCATAATTCTGAAAACAAAAACAACAAAAAAAATCTCTTGAGACAGACAGATTATCTTCAGTGCTTCTGACCACTAAGAGAAGCTTCAGTTCTAAAACATACTGTTTTTCTTTGACAGAGTGCATCCTATTTTCCTGTTCAGGAAAGTAATTTGCATCAGTTTCTTGCAGTTGTTGCCTCTGCAGTGGTCTCCTCAAGGAGACTAAGTCTTTTACTTTTTTATGCCTAGCCAAACAATTCCATTTCCGTGCTAAAGATCCCAGACTGGCTTCTCAATTTGTTGTCCTTTTTGAAAATACAATGTGTATGCAAGTGTGTCTGTGTGTCTGTGTATGTGTTAGATAGGGAGAACAGGTGCACAGGATAGAAAATAAAATTAATCATTTTTGTGTGGTTCTTACATTATACATATAGTGACATAATAACTAATTTAAAGTAATTGTCATAAGTTAAAGACATATGTTTTTAACCCATAGAAATATATGGAAGACAAATAGATATCAATACCTCAAAAGTTATTGGAGTAGATAGAATGGAATACTGAAAGATACTCACTTAGCTCAATTGAGTCCATAAAACAAGGCAAAAGAAATAAATAGAAATGAGAAAAACTTGTGAGGGTTCAGTCGTGTTTGACTCTTTCAACCCCATGGAGTGTCCCCACCAGGCTCCTGTATCCATGGAATTTCCCAGGCAAGAGTACTTGAGTGAGTTGTCATTACCTTCTCCAAAATGGAAAACCATGGTAAATTAAACCCATCCATGTCAATAATTACATTAAATTTAAGTGGTCTAAACCTCTGAAAGGCAGAGCTTGACAACTGAATAAAGAGCTAGACCTAACTAAATATTGTTTAGAATATTTAATATTTATTATTAGTGTTTAGTATTTATTATATTTAGTATTATATATCTACATTCAGATAGGTATAGAATAAAAGGATAAAAACTATATACTATGCAAGCACTAAGCATAAGAATCCTAGTGTGGTTAAAATAATATAAAACAAAAGAAAAGATTGTTAATGGAGATAGAGTTATTTTTATAATAATAAAAGTTCAATTCACCAAAAATAAATAGCAATTCTGAATGTTTAGTACTTATTGCAGAACTTTAAAATACATATAACAAAACTGAACTAAACATAGAATTGAAGACAGAAAGGAACAAATTAATAATCTTAGACATTGTTAACAATTTTCTCTCAGTAGATAACACATAAAAAATAAGTAAAGACATTAAAAGTGAAAGTGAAAGTCACTCAGTTGTGTCTGACTCTTTGTGACCCCATGGACTGTAGTCTATGGAATTCTCCAGGCCAGAATACGGGAATGGGTAGCCTTTCCCTTCTCCAGTGGATCTTCTCAACCCAGGGATTGAACCCAGGTCTCTTGCATTGCAGGCAGATTCTTTACCAGCTGAGCCACAAGGGAAGGATATTTAAAATGTAATCAAAACTATCAAATCACTTGGCCAAAGTGTTGGAAAGATAGAATATAGAATGTTACACCCAATAGCAGAACACATATTCTCTTCAAGTGCAAACAGAATATGCACAAAGAGTGACCATATGGTGGACCATAAAGTAAGTCTCAATAAATTTCACAGTATTGAAGAATATTACATATGTTTTCTGATCACAACTGAATTAATAAGAAATCAAGAACAATATGATAGAAAATCACTGTAATTTTGCAATACACTTCTAAATAAAAATAAATCAGATCAGAAGTAAATTAGAATGTATATTGAACTGAATAATAATGAAAACCATGACAGGAAATATAAAGGCCAGAGTAAAGAAGTAGTAAATGTGATAGAAAACAAATAGAAAAAATTAACACATCTAAATGTGGTCTAATTAATAAAACTGGTATATTCATAGAAAAATGAAGAAGAGAGAGAGGGAGAGAGGAGAATAAAAAGTTACTAATATTGAAAGGAAAAGAGAGACTCACCCACATATATTGAAAAAAGAATAATGATATATCATTTAAATTTCTTCTAATAAGTTCAGGAACTTAGATAAAATTAACAAATACCTTGGAAAATACAGTTGCAAACCAACAAAAGGAAAAAAAAAATTGAGATCCCTGTATATGTTTAGAATATTAAAATAGTAATTCAAAACCTTTCTAAAAACAAAACTCTGACCAGATGGCTTGAGTGATGAATTTTATCAAATACATAAAGAGAAATTAGTATCAGTATTTCCCAAATTTTTTTTAGGAAATAGAGAAAGGACTATTTAATAGAGAAAGGACTATTTCTTAACTCATTTGTTGAGACCAGAGTAACTTGGATTTAAATTTAGCAAGGATATTTCCACAAAAAGACATTCCATGTCAGTATTTCTCACAAACAAAAATGCAAAAATCCTCAAAAATGTTAATAAATCAAATCCAGCAATACATAAAATTGATAATACACCATGAGAATTTAGGGCTTAATGAAGGGATCAAAGATTGGTTTGAAACTCAGAAAACCAGTGTAACATCACATTATCAGAATAATAATTAAAAGAGAAATATGATAATCTAAATAGAAGCAGAAATCTCTTTGACAAAATTCATTCACACTTTTAAGAAATCTTTAGCAATTTAGGAATAGAAACAATCCTCAACCTGAGGACAGCACTGACAAACCTATAGCCAACATCATTTTTCCTGGTAAAATATTTTATGCTGCTTCAGAAGATTGGAAAAAAGACAAAATATTAATTCCCACCACTTCTATTCAATATTCAAATTGAGTTCCTAGTCAATGCAGCAAGCAAAGAAAGAAAGTGATAAGTTTAGAAAGAAAAAAGTAAAACTTTTTATTTAGAGATGATGACATATACGTAGGAAATCCTAGGATAGGTAAAATAAAGTGAATTGAGGAAGGTCTAAGAATTCAAGGTTAATATTAGAAAAACAATTGTATTATTACATATTAACAACACAAAATTGGAATATAAGCATTTAAAAATACTACTTATTAACATCAAAACTATTAAAAAGAAACAAGAATCAATGCAATGATAGTTGGTAAAAGATTCACCATGAAAGCTACAAAACTTTGCTGAGCAAAATTAAGAAAAACTTAAATACATGGACAGATATACCATGCTCATAGATTTCAAGATTTAGTATTGTTAAGATATTAATTCTTCCATGGAATAAATGAAATCTCACACCTTAAACCCTAATAGGCTTTTTTTTTCCTTCTTCTTTGGTAAATAATTACTAGCTAATTCTAAAATTTATATGAAAATGCAAAGGCTCTAGAATAGCTGAAACAATCTTGGGGAAACAGAAAAAAGTTGAAGGACTCACATTATCTGACTTCAAAAGCTACATTAAACAATAAAGAAGATATTTTGGTGCCAGTGTGGGAATAGGCAAATTGACCAGTGGAGCAGAATATATGTATATATATATATATATTCAACTAGGCAATCTGACAAGCGCTCCAAGATAATTCCATATTGAAAAAATATTATTTTCATTCAATGGAACTGGAACAATTTGATATTTGTTCAGAAAATAAAATTAATATCAGCTTAAAAGAAAAACTCAGGCTGACCTCCTGTTGTGAAGAAAAACCTCCATGTTTCTGTTACCATTCACACAAAACCCCTCACTTCTGACACTTCCAGTCACCAAATATGTGGGATGTTTTCCTTGCAACAAGTAAGACTCCAACACTAGCCAGATGTCCTACAATTTAACTCGGTTCTGACATTAATTACCCACCCACAGGTAAAGGTTCAGCCCCACACAAGATTATTACCTTTCTTCTAGTCCCATTCAGATACCAGTCACAAGCCCATGTGTTGCCTATCCTGACCAACAGACAACAGATCAGTTTCCAACAACTCTCCACCTCAAGCTTGATTAGTTTTCTAGAGAATATCACAGAACTCAGAGAAACACTTACTTAGGTTACTAGTTTACTGGGGATACGATAAAAGATACAGATGAATATCCAGGTGAAGATATACATAGGACAAGGTTTGGGAGATTTCAGAACACAGGAACTTCTATCCTCATGGAGTTGATTGTGTTCAGCCTCCAGTGTGGTTGTATTCACCAGCGTGGATGCTCTCCAAAGCTCTTTACTGTTGGGACTTTTTTTAATTTATATTTTTAAACTTTTAATCTTATATTGAAGAATAGCTGATTAACAATGTTGTGTTAGTTTTAGATATATAGCAAAGTGATTCAGTTGCTGCTGCTGCTGCTAAGTCACTTCAGTCGTGTCCGACTCTGTGTGACCCATAGATGGCAGCTCACCAGGCTCCCTTGTCCCTAGGATTCTCCAGGCAAGAACACTGGAGTGGGTTGACATTCCCTTCTCCGATGCATGAAAGTGAAAAGTGAACGTGAAGTCGTTCAGTCATGTCTGACTCTTTGCGACCCCATAGACTACAGCTCACCAGCCTCCTCTGCCTATGGGATTTACCACACAAGAGTACTGGAGTGGGTTGCCATTGTCTTCTCCAAGTGATTCAGTTTATACATACATATATATATATATATATATATACATACATACACACACATATGTACATATGTATATATATACACATATGTATATATGTATATATATTCTTTTTCAAAAATGTTTTTCATATTTAGGTGGTTATATAATATTGATCTGAGCTCCCTGTGCTAAACAGTATGTCCCTGTTGGTTATCCAGTCTAAATAGAGCAGTGTACACAGGTGGGGAGCGGAAAGGATAATTCGGGAGTTTGGGATTGACATATACAACTGAGATTTTATGGAGGCTTCCTTAAGTAAGTAAAGTCAGTCAGTCGTGTCCGACTCTTTGTGACCCCATGGACTGCAACCACTAGGCTCCTCAGTCCATGAGATTCTCCAAGCAAGAATACTGGAGTGGGTTGCCATTTCCTTCTCCAGGGGATCTTCCCGACCCAGGGATCGAACCTGGGTCTCCTGCATTGGAAGCAGACGCTTTAACCTCTGAGCCACCAGGGAAGCCCTTATGTGGGCTTAATCCATTATTAACTCAATTTCTAGCCCCTCTGCCTTTTCTGGAGCATGACAGCTGAAAATTCCAAGCTCCTAATCATGGTTTGGTCTTTCTATTTTCCAGCCCCACTCTGTAAGCCAACCAACAGATAAGTGGACAATAGAAGATGACATGGTTGGATGGCATCACCAATTCGATGGATATGAGTTTGAACAAGGTCTGGGAGTTGGTGATGGACAGGAAAGCCTGGCGTGCTGAAGTCCATGAAGTTGCAAAAACTGGACAAGACTGAGTGACTTAACTGACCTGAAGTGAACTGAATATCTGGTATAATGTAATTTTGTTATGCACTTGTCAAAACACATCATAGTTTAATGTACAAAGGTAAATCTTACTGAATATACATTTTTAAAAAGACACCTTATTTAGGAATTTCGGGATCCCAGGAAGGAAGGCAGAGAGAATCTAGCTGTATTTTTTACAAATATATGAAACAACCTCACTGAAGGAGTTGAAGAGAAAATATGCTGGTCTCTGAAAATAATATAAGTCCATGGGGTCACAGAGAGTCGGACACGACTGACTGACTTTACTTACTTAAGGAAGCCTCCATAAAATCTCAATTGTATATGTCAATCCCAAACTCCCAAATTATCCTTTCCACTCCCCACCTGTGTACACTGCTCTATTTAGACTGGATAACCAACAGGGACATACTGTTTGGCTTCCCTGGTGGCTCAGAGGTTAAAGTGTCTGCCTCCAATGCGGGAGACCTGGGTTCGATCCCTGGGTCGGGAAGATCCCCTGGAGAAGGAAATGGCAACCCACTCCAGTATTCTTGCTTGGAGAATCTCATGGACTGAGGAGCCTGGTGGGCTGCGTCCATGGGGTCACAAAGAGTCGGACACGACTGAGTGACTTTACTTACTTATAAAACTAAAGGCATAAAGACTATACTTAAGCCCTGCACTTTAGTTCTCATGCAAGTACTAGTTAATTTTGATACTTCTAAACATATATTGGAATTGAATAATTGATAGCAGATTGGAAACCAGGTTTTTCACCATTGGGTGAGAATTATAGCTAATCAAGGGAGGGGCTTTCTTGATAGCTTCCCTGATAGCTCACTTGTCAAAGAATATGCCTGCAATGAGAAGACTCTGGTTGGATTCCTAGGTCGGGAAGATCTGCTAGAGAAGGTATAGACTACCCTACCCACCCCAGTATTCTGGGGCTTCCCTGGTGGTTCAGATGGTAAAGAATCTGCCTGCAGTGTAGGATCCCTGGGTTCGATCCACTTGGAAAGATCCCCTGGAGAAAGGAAAGGCTACCCACTCCAGTATTTTTGCCTGCAGAAATCCATAGACTGTATAGTCCATGGGGTCACAAAAAGTCAGACATGAATGTGCAACTTTCACTCGCTAAAAGGAGGGGATAGAATATCCTATTGGTGATGGATTAGAGTTGGAGACATCCATATGAACTCATGTTTAATGAATATGGATACACATGGCTATTTATAAAAGTTACATATCATACAGGAGGTAATATATACACATGTATTTTTTCCTTTGTCAGCCGAGAAGGTCTGAAGGCAATAACAGTACCCAAGCAAGAAACACACATACTGCCCAGGTTTTGCTTTCTAATATCATTCCACAATATCAGGAATCAAGACTCTGAAGAAATGGCTGATTCTAGGAATGAAGCTATAAATATTCAAGATGAGGGTAGAGCATGTTGCAGTGCTAAAAAGTGAGAAGGATTCAAACCAAGCATTAATGGGGCTATGTCAAAAAGTCACAGGAACCAACTGAAAGAGCTCCCAAGTGGCAATGTTTTTCTGAACAATGAAATACAAAACATAGTATTGAATTATCACCCAAACTACAAAAAAAAAAAAAAACTGATATAAAAGAGTGAATGAATATTTCAAGAGAGAATAATAAATGCATCTTATGTGAACAATTCCAAGTTATTAGTGTAGAAATGACCCCATTGAGAAGGAGGAGCATAATTCTCCATGCTTATGTTTTGGCTGAGCATAATAGAAGCAGAAGATATTAGGGAGAGGTGGCAAGAATACACAGAAGAATCGTACAATAAAGATCTTCACGACCCAGATAATCATGATGCTGTGATCACTCACCTAGAGCCAGACATCCTGGAATATGAAGTCAAGTGGGTCTTAGAAAGCATCACTATGAACAAAGCTAGTGGAGGTGATGGAATTCCAGTTGACCTCTTTCAAATCCTGAAAGATGATGCTGTGAAAGTGTTGCACTCAATATGCCAGCAAATTTGGAAAAGTCAGCAGTGGCCACAGGACTGGAAAAGGTCAGTTTTCTTCTCAATCCCAAAGAAAGGCAATGGCAAAGAATGCTCAAACTACCACACAATTGCATTCATCTCACACGCTAGTACAGTAATGCTCAAAATTCTCCAAGCCAGACTTCAGCAATACATGAACCATGAACTTCCAGATGTTCAAGCTGGCTTTCGAAAAGGCAGAATAACCAAAGATCCCCTTGCCAACATCTGCTGGATCATGGAAAAAGAAGACAGTTCCAGAAAAACATCTGTTTCTGCTTTATTGACTATGCCAAAGCCTTTGACTGTGTGGATCACAATAAACTATGGAAAATTCTTCAAGTGATGGAAATACCAGACCACCTGACCTGCCTCTTGAGAAACCTATATGCAGGTCAGGAAGCAACAGTTAGAACTGGACATGGAACAATAGACTGGTTCCAAATAGGAAACGGAGTACATCAAGGCTGTATATTGTCACCCTGCTTATTTAACTGATATGCAGAGTACATCATGAGAAACGCTGTGCTGGAAGAAGCACGAGCTGAAATCAAGATTGCTGGGAGAAATATCAATAACCTCAGATATGCAGATGATAACACCCTTATGGTAGAAAGTGAAGAGGAACTAAAAAGCTTCTTGATGAAAGTGAAAGAGGAGAGTGAAAAAGTTGGCCTAAAGCTCAACATTTAGAAAATGAAGATCATGGCATCTGGCCTCATCACTCCATGGGAAATAGATGGGGAAACAGTGGAAACAGTGTCAGACTTTATTTTGGGGGGCTCCAAAATCACTGCAGATGGTGACTGCAGCCACGAAATTAAAAGACACTTACTCCTTGGAAGAAAAGTTATGACCAACCTAGATAGCATGTTGAAGAGCAGAGACATTACTTTGCTAACGAAGGTCCGCCTAGTCAAGGCTATGGTTTTTCCTGTGGTCATGTATGGATGTGAGAGTTGGACTGTGAAGAAAGCTTAGCACTGAAGAATTGATGCTTTTAAACTGTGGTGTTGGAGAAAATTCTTGAGAGTCCCTTAGACTGCAAGGAGATCCAACCAGTCCATTTTGAAGGAGATCAGCCCTGGGATTTCTTTGGAAGGAATGATGCTGAAGCTGAAACTCCAGTACTTTGGCCACCTCATGCAAAGAGTTGACTCATCTGTTCATAATGATGCTTTCTAAGACCCACTTGACTCTAATGCTGGGAGGGGTTGGGGGCGGGAGGAGAAGGGGACTACAGAGGATGAGATCGCTGGATGGCATCATTGACTCGATGGACGTGAGTCTGAGTGAACTCCGGGATTTGGTGATGGACAGGGAGGCCTGGCATGCTGTGATTCATGGGGTTGCAAAGAGACAGACATGACTGAGAGACTGAACTGAACTGAGTGGCTTTCCCCCAAAGGTCAAAGAAGGGAAAGGGAGTAGGAGGGAAGGTGATTTTACAGTAGAGAAACCTACAAACTCTACTGCCGATAGATGATAAACATCAACAGTGATAAATGATTCAAAAGCATGTGCTTGTGACATGATATGATGAAAATAGTACATTAGCTCTAAGGTAGAACAAAGGAAATCTGAAGACAGCATCACCTTTAAGTAATAATAATGTATAAATATTAGTTCATTAATTTAAATAAACGTGCCATAGTAATATGATATATTAAAATAGAAATCTGGGTACAAGCTATTCAAGAACTAGCTGTAGTATCCTTTCAATTTTTCTGTAAATCTAAAACTGTTTCAACAAGTAAAATACCTTTATAGAAGTGAAAACCTGAAAAAAGAAAATGTCAACTCACATTGCATCCAAAGAGTCAGTCTCCTGAATACATAGAAAGGATTCCTGGACATTTATTCTTTTTTAGAAAAATACCAACAGTCCAATTTCTAAAAATAGACAAAGGTTATGAACAGAAAAGGAAATAAAAATTGGTCTTGAAAAAGTGAAAAGATGGTCAACCTAATTCCTAATAAGAAAAATGAATATTAGCACTACAGTGAGTTAGCTTTTTTTTTTTTTCCTATTTGGGGATAAAATCTTAATGTTTGGCAACCTACTCTGTTAGCAGGGCTTTGGGGAAATAAAGACTCTCATACATTACTGGTGAAACTACACATTAAAAATCACTAAAGAGGGTAATTTGGCAGCATCTATCAAAGTTACAAATGCATTTACATTTTACAAAGGCAGATTACATTTTCAGTAATCTGACTTCTAGAAATTTATCCTATAGATATCCTTGCAAATATTTTTTCTGTCTAAGATTATTTACTGCAGAATTAGTTGTTAAAAAAAAGTTTGGAAGCAACATAATTTTGCATTAACAGAGTACTGGATAAATAAATTGCAATTAATTAGTGGATGGTAAATCATATGTTCAACGGCATTACAATATAAAATTTAAGAGCACGAATTGTTATGGGAGTAGCAGGTTCAAATCTCTACTTTAGACCTTGATATTATGAGATTAGAGCAAGATTCATGAATCTTGGCTTCTTCATCTATAAATGGGGATGAAATAAATATATATTTCCTAGTGGTGTTGGCTTAAAGCTCAACATTCAGAAAACGAAGATCATGGCATCTGGTCCCATCACTTCATGGGAAATAGATGGGGAAACAGTGGAAACAGTGTCAGACTTTATTTTTTGGGGCTCCAAAATCACTGCAGATAGTGATTGCAGCCGTGAAATTAAAAGACGCTTACTCCTTGGAAGAAAAGTTATGACCAACCTAGAGAGCATATTCAAAAACAGAGACACAACTTTGCCAATGAAAGTCTGTCTCGTCAAGGCTATGGTTTTCCCAGTAGTCATGTATGGATGTGAGAGTTGAACTGTAAAGAAGGCTGAGCGTGGAAGAACTGATGCTTTTGAACTGTGGCATTGGAGAAGACTCTTGAGAGTCCCTTGGACTGCAAGGAGGTCCAACCAGTCCATTCTGAAAGAGATCAGCCCTGGGATTTCTTTGGAAGGAATGATGCTGAAGCTGAAGCTCCAGTACTTTGGCCACCTCATACGAAGAGTTGACTCACTGGAAAACACTCTGATGCTGGGAGGGATTGGGGGCAGGAGGACAAGGGGACGACCGAGGATGAGATGGCTGGATGGCGTCATTGACTCCATGGGCGTGGGTCTGGGTGAACTCTGGGAGTTGGTAATGGACAGGGAAGCCTGGCATGCTGCGATTCATGGGGTCGCAAAGAGTCGGACACGACTGAGCGACTGAACTGAACTGAACTGAGTGTGCTTTTGAAGTATATGCCATCACATAACACTTAAAACATTTAAAATAGTCCCTTGTGCATGCTAATTGCCATAAAATTGTTGACTACTATTATGATTCTGCTGCACAAAAAACAACTGAAGATATTCTCTTATGTTGACATGGTGTAACATCTAAGATATAATGATATTTAAAAATATATGTGTAAGACAGTCTGTGGCCATTATTAAAGCATGAACAGCAAAGAGAATATATATTAATTTGCACTTGTTGGTAGTCACATGAAGAAAATCTAGAAGCAGGCACACACACATACACAAATGTGGCTATCTATAGGTAAATGGAAGAAGTCTTATAGAGGCAAAGCGAGAGCATTTTTACTGTACAGCTTTTCATAGGTTTGATTGAAAAAAAAAAACAATTTAAATGCATTACCCTATTGAAAATATATTAAATTAAAAATATGCTTGTGTGCTCAGTCCTGTCCAACTCTTTGCAACCCCACAGAATGTAACCTGCCAGGCTCTCTGTCCATGGGATTATCCCATCAAGAATATTGGAGTGGTTTTCCATTTCCTCCTCCAGGGGCTCTTCCCCACCCAGGATCCAGCTGCACATCTTCTGTATTGACAGGCAGATGCTTTACCACTGAGCCACCTGGAAATCCCTCAAAATTCAAAATAAAGTGGTTATAAATAAGTCATTATTTATACATAGATGTAACCATTATGGAGATTTCCCTGGTGGCTCAGAAGGTAAAGCGTCTGCCTGCAATGTGGGAGACCTGGGTTCAGTCCCTGGGTTGGGAATATCCCTTGGAGAAGGAAATGGCTACCTACTCCAGTATTCTTGCCTGAAGAATCCCATGGATGGAGGAGCCTGGTGGGCTACAGTCCATGGGGTTGCAAAGAGTCAGACATGACCTAGAGACTTCACTTTCACTTTCATAACCATTTTGGGCTTCCCAGGTGGTGCTAGTGGTAAAGAACCTGCCTGCCATAAAGAACTCAGGTTCAATCCCTGAGTCAGGAAGATTCCTTGGAGGAGGGCATGGCAACCCATTCCAATATTCTTGCCTGGAGTACCCCATGGACAGAGGAGCCTGGTGGGCCATGGTCCTTAAGGATGCAAAGAGTCAGACAAGACTGAATAGACTTAGCAAGAATGCATGTGTACCATTATATATATGTAAATATATACAGGTATATAGTAATAAGGGGTCGGACACATAAAATGTTGTGTCTCACTGAATATTCATATCTATCCAATTAGATATGTTCTGCTATCCTCAATACACTGAAAAATTGAGACACAGAGACTTAATAAATTTTCTAGCTTTACAAAAATAGGTTAATATTCAAGTTTAAATCTATCTGACTTCAAAGTATTTGTTCTTAACCACTGTTTTGAAAGACACATGTATAGCAAATCAGAATGATAAGTCAGATGATAAGTTAGATGATAATCAGAATGATAAGTTAGTTTAGTTGCTCAGTCATGTCCAACTCTTTGCAACTCCAGGGACTGCAGCATGCCAGGTTTCCCTGTCCACCACAAACTCCCAGAGCCTACTCTAACTCATGTCCATTACATCCATGATGCCATCCAACCATCTCATCCTCTGCTGTCCCCTTTTCCTCCCTCCTTCAGTCCTTCCCAGCATCAGGGTCTTTTCCAATGAGTCAGTTCTTCAGATCAAGTGGCCAAAGTATCGGAGCTTCAGCTTTAACATCAGTCCTTCATATGAATATTCGGGACTGATTTCCTTTAGGAGGGACTGGTTGGATCTCCTTACAGTCAACGGGACTCACAAGAGTCTTATCCAACACCACAATTCAAAACACCATTTCATCGGCACTCAGCTTTCTTTTATGGACTGACTCTCACATCCATACATGACTACTGGAAAAACCATAGCTTTGATTACAAGGGCCATAGTTGGCAAAGTAATCTCTGCTTTTTAATATGCTGTCTAGGTTGGTCATAACTTTTCTTCCAAAGAGCAAGCATCTTTTAATTTCATGGCTGCAATCACCATCTGCAGTGATTTTGGAGCCCTTCAAAAAATAAGTCTCTCACTTTTTCCATTGTTTCTCCATCTATTTGCCATGAAGTAATGGGACTGGATGCCATGATCTTAGTTTTCTGAATGTTGACCTTTAAGCCGTCTTTTTCACTCTCCTTTTTCACTTTCATAAGAAGCTCTTTTGTTATTCTTCACTTTCTGCCATAAGGGTGGTGTCATCTATGTATCTGAGCTTATTGATATTTCTCCCACCAATCTGGATGCCAGCTTGTGCTTCATCCAGCCTGGCATTTTGCATAATGTACTCTGCATATAGGTTAAATAAGCAGGATGACAATATACAGCCTTGACATACTCCTTTCCCCATTTGGAACCAGTCTGTTGTTCCATGTCCAGTTCTAACTGCATCTTGACTTGCATACAGATTTCTTGCTTCTTGATCTGCATACAGATTTCTCAGGAGACAGGTCAGGTGGTCTGGTGTTCCTATCTCTTGAAGAATGTTCTGCATTTTGCTCTGATCCACATAGTCAAAAGCTTTGGCATAGTCAGTAAAGCAAAAGTAGATTTTTTCTGGAACTCTCTTGCTTTTTTGATGATCCAGAAGATGTTGGCAATTTAATCTCTGGTTCCACTGCCTTTCCTAAATCCTGCTTGAACATCTGGAAGCTCATTGTTCATGTAACTGTTGAAGTCTGGCTTGGAGAATTTTGAGAATTATTTTGCTAGTGTGTGAGATAAGTGCAATTGTGTGGTAGTTTGAACACTCTTTGGCATTTCCTTTCTTTGGGGTTTGAATGAAAACTGACCTTTTCCAGTCCTGTGGCCACTGCTGAGTTTTCCAGACTTGCTGGCATATTGAGTGCAACACTTTCACAACATCATCTTTTATGATTTGAAATACCTCAACTGGAATTCCATCACCTCCACTAGTTTTGTTCATAGTGATGCTTCCTAAGGTCCAGTTGACTTTGCATTCCAAGATGTCTTGCTCTAGGTGAGTGATCACACCAAAGTGGTTATCTGGGTCATGATGATCTTTTTTATATAGTTCTGTGTATTCTTGCCACCTCTTCTTAATATCTTCTGCTCGGTTATGTCCATACTATGTCTGCTCTTTATGGTGCTCATTTTTGCATGAAATGTTCCCTTGGTATCTCTAATTTTCTTAAAAAGATCTCTAGTCTTTCTCTTCTATTGTTTTTCTCTGTTTTCATTGATCACTGAGGAAGGCTTTCTTATCGCTCCTTGTTATTCTTTGGAACTCTGCATACAGTTGGGTAAATCTTTCCTTTTGTCCTTGTCTTTAGCTTATTTTCTTTTCTCAGCTATTTGTAAGGCCTCCTCAGACAACTATTTTGCCTTTTTTCATTTCTTTTTGGGATGATCTTGATCCCTGCCTCCTGTACAATGCCATGAACCTCTGTCCATAGATCTTCAGGCATTCTATCAGATTTAATCCTTTGAATCTATTTCTCACTTTCACTGTACAATTGTAAGGCATTTGATTTAGGTCATACCTGAATGGTCTAATGTTTTTCCCAACTTTCTTCAATTTAAGTATGAATTTGGGAATAAGGAGTTCATGATCTGAGCCACAGTCTATTCCCAGTCTTATTTTTGCTGACCATATAGAGCTTCTTCATTTTGGCTGCGAAGAATTTATCAATCTGATTTGGTGTTGAACATCTGGTGATGTCCATGTGTAGAGTCTACTCTTGTGTTGTTGGAAGAGGATGTTTGCTATGACCAGTGCATTCTCTTGGCAAAACTCTTGTTAGCTTTTGTCTTGCTTTATTTTTACTCAAAGGCCAAATTTACCTGTTATTTCACGTATCTCTTGACTTCCTGCATTCAAGTCCCCTATAATGAAAAGGACATCTTTTTGGAGTCTTAGTTCTAGAAGGTCTTGTAAGTCTTCATAGAACCATTCAACTTCAGCTTCTACAGCATTACTGGTTGGGGCATAGACTTGGATTACTCTGATATTGAATAGTTTGCCTTGGAAGTGAACGGAGATCATTCTGTCGTTTTAGAGATTGCATCCAAGTACTGCATTTTGGACTCTTTTGTTGACTATGATAGCCACTCCATTTATTTTAAGGGATTCTTGCCCACAGTAGTAAATATAATGGTCATCTGAGTTAAGTTCACCCATTTCAGTCCATTTTAATTCATTGATTCCTAAAATGTTGAAGTTCACTCTTGCCATCTTTGTTTGACCACTTCCAATTTTCCTTGATTCATGGACCTAACATTCCAGCAGTGTAAACAAAAAATTTCCTGGGGCAATATATATTTTTCTTAGCTCTGCCCTCCCCCTAGCTTCTCTTTTCTCATCATGATAGTGGAAGTTTTAGGGTAGTGGATCCTTAAGCCTCCTTCTACCCATAATATCTTATAAACTCTGCTATTTTCTTTAAAATAAATTCCTTGGCACAAGTGTTCTTAGGTAAAGTACATGAAACATTAACCTATTTTGGAATATATAATGTCATGATAATGTTAAATATTATTAAATATTAAAATTTAATATTACATATTATGTATTTCTTAATTTTTATTAGATTCTCAATTATCATTAAACAATTAAACTTTTAGTGCATATTTATAAACTGATATGAAAATATATTTCTTAAAATGATATAAATATATCAAATTGAATTAAACTTATAATTTCAATTCTAATTAAGATTAATTGCAAATAATCAGGTATTTTTAACTGCAACATTCTTGGTAGTTAATTCCAGTTGTGTTTAACTTTCTGTGAAAGTATTTATCTGTAGAATTTATTTATTTTTACTTCTACTTTCTGTAGACTGTGAATTTATTCTGAAACATAGGTCACTGTTTCTCATTCAAGATGTACTTTTTAAAAATGTAGGTTTTGAGTTATAACTCTTAAGATTTTTGTCAATAGGATTGGGGGCAGTATTGAGAAACTTCCTTTAACAAATGACTGATGCTTGTAGTCCTCAGAACAGATTTTGAGAAACACTGTCATAAAATGCCTCTAAAGAGGAATCAAAATCCTTTCTCAAGCCTAACAAACAACTGATGTAATCTTACTTTAATATATAGATTTATGATTGTATTACATGGTATTTTTGCTGATATTGAGGTGTCACAACTAAAAAAACAAAGTATTAATATTGAACTAGACATTAATATTTATTAAACGAATACCCTGGAACATGATTGTTCCTGGCTAGGCTAATATTTGTTTAAAGAAAAGGTTTCTATTTTTTTCTTTTATGAGAGGGAAGGCTATATCTGGTTCATTTTTTTTAAGTAACAGTCATTGATTTTTGTTTGGTTGTTATTTTTAAATTGAAAGACAGATGAGGAATCATACTGGATTGAGTGTAGTTTCTGTATTCAATAGTGTAATAAATCAGATAAAAAAGACAGAATAAAGATTTCCATTTCTCAGCAGAGATACATATAACTGAGTATTTGGAACACCATAGTATATCATGTCAAATATAATCCATGAACAATAGTGATCTCCATTCATATATTCTATCTTGTCTACTATTTGATGTAGCTTGTAGATGGTAAAATGTATTTAATAATGCCAACAAGTACTGAGACATTAAAAAGAAAACTTTGTAAAATTGAAATATATCTAGATTTTCATGGCTGTCTGCTTTTCTGCTTTAAGATTAGTCTTAATCTTTTCCAAGAGTTGCTGAATACCACTGTATACTAACTTTAAAATTTGAATTGTATTCCTAAGAAGAGAAAAATGAAATTACTCATATTTTAAAAATGCATTTTCAGGAACTAAATTTAGCTTCCTTGATTTTATACATATACTCTATTTAGGTTTATTAGTATTCTAAATCCTTCCTTTGCCAGCAACTTCAAAATGTGAGTTGAAATTCAGAGTTGGACTAAAGAGAAATCTTAGGTGTTACTTAAGGTCCATCTAGTCAAGGCTATGGTTTTTCCAGTGGTCATGTATGGATGTGAGAGTTGGACTGTAAAGAAAACTGAGCTCGGAAGAATTGATGCTTTTGAACTGTGGTGTTGGAGAAGACTCTTGAGAGTCCCTTGGACTGCAAGGAAGTCCAACCAATCCATTCTGAAGGAGATCAACCCTGGGATTTCTTTGGAAGAAATGATGCTAAAGCTGAAGCTCCAGTACTTTGGCCACCTCATGCGAAGAGTTGACTCATTGGAAAAAATCCTGATGTTGGGAGGGATTGGGGGCAGGAGGAGAAGGGGATGACAGAGGATGAGATGGCTGGATGGCTCACCATTCAATGGACATGAGTTTGAGTAGACTCCGGGAGTTGGTGATAGACAGGGAGGCCTGGCGTGCTGCTATTCATGGGGTCGCAAAGAGTCAGACACGACTGAGTGACTGAATGAACTGAACTGAACTGAACTGAATGTTGGAAAAAATAACAATGTGAGACATTAGCACTATTAATTTTCAGTTTTTATTTAACTCTCAGTTTGTAGATAACTCCTGGCACATAGTATTCTTGAAATAATAATAATAATAATGATGATTTTAGCATTATTGACGATAGTAATATTAGGAGTACTACTGCTACAACAAAAATAACATTGCAACAACACAAAGAATTTCGACAAAAATATGACTGAGAGCAACTAAACTCTTTAAACTCTTATCCTCATAAGCAGGATGGACTTCCCAGGTGGTGTCATTGGTAAAGAACCCGCCTCCCAATGCAGGAGGTACAAGAGATACAGGTTGGATCCCTGAGTCTGGAAGATCCTTTGGAGGAGGGCATCACAGCACACTCCAATATTCCTGCCCGGAGAATCCCATGGACCAAGGAACCTGGCGGGTCACAGTCCATAGGGTCGCAAAGAGTAGGACATGACTAAACAAACTTATCACTTATAAGAAAGATAGTCTCCTAAAATTCTCTTTTCCTCCCAAAACAACCTCATTAGAGCATTATCCCAACTCACCTTGTTCAGACTCATCTCTCTAGCCCCTTACCCTTTTCTTTATCTGACTATAGTAAATGGGTTATGATTGTCTTTCACTAGTCCAGCTATTACTCTGATGTAGATATGCCCTGGAGCTAATCAAGTAAAAATGCAACTCCCCAGTCCCCCCAAGCCAGTCTTTTGTGTGATGGGGCAAGCTAACAAGAGTTCCTTAGTGGTAGAGAAATGAAATGATAAAGAAGCCAGGCATTCTCCTTTGTGACCATGGGAAGGATTAAAGCATCGAGTACACTTGTAGAAAAAATTTCCTCTGACTTCTTTTCATCAAGCCAAATCTCTGCAGTAGTCACAAAAAGGGATAAAATGTCAGTGACAGTCAGTGATCCAGATATCCTTAGTCCAACAGCAACTACTTTCCTCTTTTTCTCTGTGTAGGGTAGGATTCCTTTCTGATAACCCAGAGGATGATGTATGACTTTCCTTGGCTGCTTGGATCCTCAAGAACTCTTCTGTCTAACCTAATCAATTCCCAGGAAGGAAGCACTTGGAAGTTAGTATTCAATAACTGTCAGTCATTAGTGTTATGCCTCTGGACAAATACAAAAGATGGAATATTTGCTACATCCTGTTCTTCATGTGTGAGTTAAACCACAAGGTGGCCCTTAGTGCCTTAGCTGAGATCAACCCTTAAATATCCAGCCTGTCAGAAGATTTTTAATTAGTTTCATCTATCCATTTTGGGGTCTGCAATACACCAAAGAACAGTAATCATTTGTGTGACTAACCTTAACCGGATCTCTTCCAGGTGATATTTTGTAAATTGGAGTTGTGGGGGGGAAAATCATTTAACTGAATCTTGTCCAGCATATTTTTAATAATTTTAATAAAAGAGGAAATAAAATAGTACACTGCATGTATGAAGTGTAGAGTTGTTTTGTTGTTTAGGTGGTAAGTCTTGTCCAACTCTTCTGCAGCCCCAGGCAAGAATACTGGAGAGGGTTGTCATTTCCTCCTCTAGGGGATCTTCCCAACCCAAGGATTGAACCCATGCCTTCTGTGTCTCCTGCATTAGCATGCAGATTCTTTACTACTGAGCTACCAGGGAAGATGTAGAATTTCTGAGTGAATGTTTTCTTTCAACTGTTTTTTATATGTATAATGAGTGTATGTGTATAGTGGATCCCAACAGAAAATGTATTTCTTATGTGGATCATAAGCTAAACAGTATGAGAAAGGTGGAAAGGGTTTCATGACTGGTTTTGAATAATTCATATTTTCTAGTTCAATAGAAATGTATGGCTAACCAATGGGACTTCAAAAAGCTATGACAAAATTTTTCACTTCTGGTTCCCTTGGTCTATTCAGACTTTATTTTTTCTTCCGCACTTCAATGGTTGGCTGCTCTCTCTCACCCTTCTCTCTGCCTCCTTCTCCCTTTCTTCCTCTCTCTTTTTCCATAGGCTTTATTTTTTAGAACAGTTTTAGATTCACTGAAAAATTGAGTAGAAAATACAGAAAGTTCCTTTACACTCCTCTTCCACACATGCAGAACTTCTCTCACTATAAACATCCCCCACCAGAATGAAATTTTTGTTTCAATCAATGAACCTATATTGATACATCATTATCACCCAAAACTCATAGTTTACATTAACATATACTCTTGGACATTTTATAGGTTTTAACAAATTTATAATGACAGAGATCCCCATTATATTATCATGCAGATAAGTTTCATTGACCCAAAAATTCCCTTTTCTTGTCTTATTTGAGTTTCTCAGGTGGCACTAGTGGTAAATTTTCACCTGGACAATCCCATGGGACAGAGTAACTATTGGGGCAGGCTAAGGTTCATAGGGTGGCAAAGAGTCAGACACAACTGAAGTGACTTAGTACACCCATACTCTCCTTATTCATCCTTTTTTCCCTTACATCCTTGGCAATCACTAGTACTTATACCATCTCCATAGTTTTGGCTTTTCCCAAATTGTATAATTGGAATCACATAGTGTGTAACTGTTCAAATTGAGTTCTTCTACTTAGTAATATGCATTTAAGATTTTTCAATGTGCTTTCATGAATTTATGGCACTGTAAGACAAGCAGACAATGAAATATTTTGTCCATTTATCTACTGAAGGACATCCTGGTTGCTTCAAAGTTTGGGAAATTATGAATAATGCTTCTGTACACATCTGTGTACAGGATTTTGCGTGAACGTGACTTTTCAACTCATTCAACTCCTTGGTAAATGTAAAGAAACACAACTGTTGGATCATTTGGTAGATGTATGTTTATTTTGTAAGAGACTGTCAAACTCTCTTCCAAAGTGGCTGTACAATTTTGATTCCTATAGCAATGAATGAGAGTTTCTGTGGCTTTACATTCTCACCGCATTTGGTGTTGTCAGTATTCTATGTTTTGGCCATTCTTATAGGTGTGTAGTGATATCTCATTTTAAGTTGCATTTCCCTGATGGCATATGATATGGACTGTCTTTTCATGTGCTTACCTGCCATATGTTTATCTTCTTTAGTATGGTGTCTGTTTAGGTCCATTTCCTAGTTAAAAATTAGGTTGTTCATTTTCTCATTGTTGAATTTTAAGACTTTGTATATTTCTGTTAACAGACCTTTGGCAGATGTGTGTTTTGCATGTTTTCTCCCCGTATGCAAGCTGCCTTATACTCTTTTTTTTTTTTTTAATGCACATATATGGAATTTATTTTTTGTTTAAACTCTCTGCCTCAGTTTTTTTTCTTTTTTTTACTTTACAATATTGAATGGGTTTTGCCATATATCAACATGAATCTGCCACAGGTGTACATGTGTTCCCCATCCTGAAGCCCCCTCCCACCTCCTTCCTCATACCATCCCTCTGGGTCATCCCAGTGCACCAGCCCCAAGCATCCTATATCCTGCATCGTATCTAGACTGGCAATTCATTTCTTATGTGATATTATACATGTTTCAATGCCATTCTCCCAAATCACCCCACCCTCTCCCTTTCCCACAGAGTCCAAAAGACTATTCTATACATCTGTGTCTCTTTTGCTGTCTCGCATACAGGGTTGTTACCATCTTTCTAAATTCCATATATATGTGTTATAGACATCTCTTCCAGTTCCTAGCAAAAATGAGTTTCTCCTAGAGTAACGTTTCCAGAAACTTCTTAAATTCTTGAAGTATCCTAAGGGATTTTTTCCTTTTCCATTTTTTAAAAATTTGTGACTGTAACTTGTTCGGCATTGGTGTCATTGATGTCCAAATATTTGTAATTCTTCCAGCTATGCTCTAACCATCTGTGTCCCTCTCTTGCCAGGTCCCTCACATGCATAGGCCACTGTAGAAGGCACTCCTTTCACACTGCACACATATACAAACATGTTCCCTCTTTCTGTTGATTCCTGGTTATGAATTAACATATATACTTCAGGTACTCATCACTATATTGAGTGACCTTAAGTGAAGAGTCATTAAGCATTCTTGAAGTATCCTAAGGGATTTTTTCCTTTTCCATTTTTTAAAAATTTGTGACTGTAACTTGTTCGGCATTGGTGTCATTGATGTCCAAATATTTGTAATTCTTCCAGCTATGCTCTAACCATCTGTGTCCCTCTCTTGCCAGGTCCCTCACATGCATAGGCCACTGTAGAAGGCACTCCTTTCACACTGCATACATATACAAACATTTTCCCTCTTTCTGTTGATTCCTGGTTATGAATTAACATATATACTTCAGGTACTCATCACTATATTGAGTGACCTTAAGTGAAGAGTCATTAAGCCTCTTCAATTCTGTTCTTGTGATCATGAACTCCCAGTGAGAGAAAACAAGGAGTAACAATGGGCAGTGAGAAATGAATATATGAAAATTTTATTTCTTGAAAAAGAGGCTTGGGAATTCTGTATGAATTTCATCACATATATTTATTATAACTTAACCTACAGGGAGAAATTTGAATACATTATCCCATCTGTTCTCAAATTACTCCAATATATTAAAGCTTTAAACAATATGTCTAAAGTATCTGTTATATTATTTTTCTACTTTAAAAAATTGAATCAAAATTATCTTTATATATATGTTTAAAATTATGTCATCTTAAAAGCTTTTTGACAGTAGACATGGAACAAATATAAAATATATGATATATTACAAACTAAAGAGGTATTTTTCAGTTGTTCTTTGATCATTTTTGTCACATATTGGATACTTTTAATTATTTTGGCAATAAGGTTAACTTTATAATGAAATAATTATGATTAAAATGAATTAACCAATTCCATTAAAGAATTTCTCTTAAGTAAAGTTATTACTCTCATTGTAACTGATTTGGTCTTGTGCAACCTGCATTCAATCATATTTTAACCAATAAAATATTATTTATAAATTATAATTAATGATGTTTTGAACATATTTAAATACAATGACAAGTTATGGCAAGTGTGTTTAGCAAAGATAATGGTATGTTAGAACAACATTAACCTATGAATTTATATTTAAACTTTGGTGATTTGTAAATAAGAATATATTATGATAAAAATAAAATGCACTAATAAACATTATAGCCATTGAATGTTTGTGCAATATTTTAAGTAATGTATCCACAATCAGTAATAAAGAGGAAATAATAAACCTAGAACACATTTTATTTCTCAAATATGTTTTCTACTATATTTGTTTCAAATAATACTGAAAAAGGAACCCAAAGACACAGAAGTGTACTGAAATTGTTTTTATTTCCCATTAAACTGGCATTCTTTAACTGTGATCAGGGAAAGTAAATCCCAGTCTTGTAATGTGCTATCTTGGTTAAAGCTCTTCCACATTTTGATCTCCCTCAATTAAACTATTTAGCTGTTAGGAGATAAAAAAAACTTCTGTTCACTTTATATGTTCCTAAGTAATAAAATCTACTACTTGCTACAGCATAAATAGTAAAAAAGAGATCTACCATGTACTGCACAAGGAATTAGACAAGTTCCATATGTAGGGTACAGTTAGGTGTAGTTAACCATACTATACATATGTTAATCAATGCCCTGAAATGTTATTCTGGAGGGTCAAGACTAAAACAAGCATGTAGAATATTTCAATGTATCTTCTAAAACAAATCTCTCAGATTTTAATCCTTTAGCTAGTGATTGATTTTATAAGTCACACAGTGACAGGGGCCATTAAATCAGCCAAGAGGAAAGGAGAAATTAAAAAACAAAAACTCTATTTAAAAACTCTTATATAGTGATTACCTTGCTTTTTTTCAAATTAAACATAATGACTTTATGCTATCAGTAAGATATCTATTTTTTCCTATAATATAAGAGTTACAATGCCAAAACTAACCTGAGCATATCAAGAATTATGTGAAAATTTGATGCTTTTTTCCATAATTTCAGCTGAATTAAATGAGCTTCTCTTAAAATATTTTAGATTTCAGTTATCACTTGAATTTTTTTTTCTTCTTTAAAAACATTTATTTATTTTTAATTAATTGATTACTAGTTTACAATATTGGTTCAATTTCTTTCATACATCAACATAAATAAACCATAGGTATACATATGTCCTGTCCCTCTTAAATCTCCCTCCCACTTCCTGGCCACTCCCACCCCTCTAGGTTAGTACAAAGCTCCAGTTTGAGGTCCCTGAGTCCCACAGCAAATTCCTAGTGGCTGTCAGTTTACATATGTTAGTGTATATGCATTCATACTACTCTCCATTTTTCTCACCCTTTTCCTCTTCTCCCCTACCCTTGTCCAGAAATCTGAACTACCGGAAAGGAGATTCTATTAAATATAATATCTTCCTTTGAGACAAGGATGATAATTTGATATAAATGCCAAAAATGATTAGGAAATTGGTGAATAATGATCAGTAATGGAATGCTCCTTTAAAAAATATGAATGTGACTTGATGGTAGTTAATAGCATAATAAATAATAGGCTACAAGACCTATCACCAATACAAAGCTTCAAAATAAATAACTTAAGAAAATATTACAACAATACAATAAATTAGAGAACTGGGAATAAAAGATAAAAAGACTACTTTATACATGTCATATTTTTTACATATTTATAAAGTGATTTTCTAAATCCACAAATATTAATCAAGGAAAAGCAAAGGGTATCGTGAATGCAAATATTTAGACTACACACTGTGCTATCAGAGAGAATAAAAAGTAAAATATCTGATATTTCTCATTTTCCAGGTAAAGAAATGGAGATCCTAAGAAGGTGATATCTTCAGAATGATAGTGCATGTGTTTAATAAGGTAGCTTCTATAGTCAAATAAGCTGCTTTTAAATCCAAGATCCTCAGTTTAGGAGCTGAGAAACTATTGGTAGATTTTTTTAAATTTCTTTGTTTCTTCATCTGTAAAATTATACGTAATAATACTATTACTTTACATTGGAATGCAAAATAAAATAAAATTATTAAGGTAAAATACTTAGGACAATGTCTGGCCAGTTTTACTTGTTTAGAAAATGTTAGCTATAATAATAGTAATTCATATTATATCAGTACAAGAGTTAAGTTCTCTTAATGCCAAAGCTGTTAAATTGGTAACTCAGTTTTAACTTTGGAATTAGTCTCAGTGGATACTTCCCATGGTTAAAAAAATCAGGGAAGCCTGGCGTGCTGCAGTCCATGGTGTCACAAAGAGTCGGACACGGCTGAGCAACAGAACTGACTGAACTGATGGTCCCTTCATATGTTAATCCGAGAAGGCAATGGCACCCCACTCCAGTAGTCTTGCCTGGAAAATCCCATGGGTGGAGGAGCCTGGTGGGCTGCAGTCCATGGGGTCGCTAAGAGTCAAATACGACTGAGGGACTTCACTTTCACTTTTCACTTTCATGCGTTGGAGAAGGAAATGGCAACCCACTCCAGTGTTCTTGCCTGGAGAATCCCAGGGACGGGGAAGCCTGGTGGGCTGCTGTCTATGGGGTCGCACAGAGTCAGACACGACTGAAGTGACTTAGCATAGTGTAGCTTTCATATATTAATAAAATTGCTAAATATTTTTTCATCCTTCTCTGATTCTGGTAAACTGGTTATTTTAAGGGCTCATATTTTAACAATTACAGCCTCCATTTGAAATGTTAATGCAGTCAATCTGCCTATTTTTATTAGAGAGATCAAGTTGTTTCAATTAAGTAACCCATGCAATAATAACACAACCCAGGATGATCAATGGAGCTCTTCTTCAAGCAAGTTCAAATGTACTTTATTATATTTATATAAAATTCCAGTATATATATTCTTAAAGAAATGAATTTATCTAATACAGAGAGATGATAGATAAATATCTAGGTAGATAGGGATGGATGGGTGGGTAGGGATAGATGGACAGACAAGCAGATCTTAGATGAATGAATAAAGAAATATAGATGGTCTCCATCCAAATTATGATTTATTCATGTTTACGAGGACAAAGCCACAAGTGCTGTTGAAGTCTTCATACCTTCACTAGTGCCACTAAGAGATTATATATACATATATATATGTATATATACATATATATGGAAATATCTTAATGGAAGATACTTTTTTGAAAAAACCATTACTGTAAACAGTAGGGTGTATAAGAATTTATTTTTAAATAGATAACATAATGGATATTTTTGAATTTCGCAACTTATGAGCACAAGGATGTTAAAATTTTAGAAAAAAGATTTTTAAAATCTTAATTTCTAAGAAGACTAGATTCTGTGATTATAGCTTTTTATTTCCCATATTTAAATTAGACACATTTACTATTAAATTTTGGTATTTATAGAGTTGGACTATAAAGAAAGCTGAGCGCAGAAGAATTGATGCTTTTGAACTGTGGTGTTGGAGAAGATTCTTGAGAGTCCCTTGGACTGCAAGGAGATCCAACCAGTCAAGCCTAAAGGAGATCAGTCCTGGGTAGTCATTGGAAGGACTGACGCGGAAGCTAAAACTCCAATACTTTGGATACCTCACGCAAAGAACTGACTTATTTGAAAAGACCCTGATGCTGGGAAAGATTGAGGGTAGGAGGAGAAGGGGACGGCAGAAGATGAGATGGTTGGATGGCATCACCAACTCAATGGACATGGGTTTGGGTGAACTCCAGGAGTTGGTGATGGACAGGGAGGCCTGGCATGCTGCAGTTCATGGGGTCGCAGAGTCAGACACAACTGAGTGACTGAACTGAACTGAAATGCTCACATTTTAATACAGATTGTAAAGATTCACATATCATTTATATGATATATTTGAAATTTATATCAACAATCATACAAATGCCTTTTACATTATACTGTGAAACATTATGCATGCAATATGATATTTATGGAATATAATAACAATTGATATTTAATGTAAAGGTTCATTTATGATAGTCAATAAAGAAGTTATATTTATAGACAATAAATTTATATTGGCTTTTGAATTTCTTCAAAATAAATTTATATACATTTTTTAGCTAGCAAGTTTTATTGGTAACTGAAAATTTTGTCTGTATACACAAATGTGTGTTAGTCACTCAGTTGTGTCCAACTCCTTGCAACCCCATGGACTTTCGCTAACCAGGCTCATATATCCATGGGATTCTCCAGACAAGAATACTGTAACATTCGGATAAGTTTCCATTCCCTTCTTCAGTACAAACACATACATATGTCTATAACTGTCGTGTATATACATACATGTATATATGTATGTACATGTTTATGTGTATATACACATATGTGTCTGTGTGTATATATCTCCATTAATTTTAATGGGAAAAAGAAGATATTTTCCATCTCAACCCAATATACACAATAGTTTTTCAGTAATAAAATATATATCATTTGAACAATGGAAACATACTTAGCATAAGTAATAAACAATAGTTTGAAAACAAATAATATAGTTTGTACATAAAATACAATTTACCGAGGAAGGAGAAAAGATTTTATAGGGGGTGGTGGCTGGTGAAGGGTTGTAAAGGATTCATCTTTAAAAGATGATGGAGAGTCAGGTGATTGACTTCTATCATTTATTGTCAGAATCAGACATAATTTATAATAATAGAGATAAAAATGACACCACTTGTTTCTTCTACTTTGCTTGTGAAAAATTTATTCATAGTTAAATTTTCAGCTCTCAGCTTCCTGTTAATAGACATTACAGAAAAGCAATGTAAAATACAATCCTAAATAATCACAAAGGCAAACATCTGTCAGGCATGTAAATGACACATTCACCAATATTACTGTAACTGTGTATCAACAATATGCTGGCTATACATTTTGTTTCATTTCTACTATTGTCTTGGGAAGAGTAGAATAAGCTGATTGTGAATTCAATGTAAATTTTTTCCCAAGTAAATTTATGAAGGAAAAAAGACAAAAACTACTGAAACAAAACAAAATACTCATAGCTCCAGGGAGTTTTTGATTCAATATAGATTTCTCTTGGGGAATGGATCATCCAGTGCTTTGCAGTAATAGTTTGACATATGTTCTAAGCAGACTGGTATACAATTTTTAAATGTTTTCATACTGCTATTACACCAGTATTGACAGACAAAAGAAAGAAATTTAAGTAAGTGGTAGTTTAGTATAAAGAATATACTACATGTGTAGTAATGATACTGAAAGACAAAGGAGGTTTTTGCTATTTGACATCCTTTCTCTGACCTTAGCAGTACGCATAATGAGATGGTTAACTAGGGGATAATAAAAGGTCTGGAAGAGATAAAGAATCTGCTCCAGGAATAAAGCTCACTTTACTCAAGCAATTTCTTCAACTGGCCAGTACAGGAAAGAAGATGGGTGATGCATAAAACAAAAAAAGAATTAAGTAGTTTATTCAAGGTTATATAGCTAATGGAGAGTAATTCTGAAACCTGAAGCCTCCCTTCAGTAAGTGTTCTCCTTCAGGAAAAAAAAAAAAAGGGCTGTGGTATATGTTTATGATTCTTGAACCTATGATATTGTTTGTGCACACGCATACACAAATGGGCTTACCAGGTGGCTCCGTTGATAAAGAATCCACCTGTGAAGCAGGAGATTGGGGTTCAATTCCTGGGTCAGAAAAATCCTCTGGAGTAGGAAATGGTAACCAACTCCAGTATTCTTGCTTGGGAAATTCCATGGAAAGAGGAGCCTGACAGGCTACAGCTCATGGCATTGCAAAAAGTCAGATATAACTCAGCAACTAAATCCTGCACAAATATGCACACCTCAGCTGAACAATTAAAACATATTAACATAAATAGTAAAAAAGTTTAGAATGGTGGATGACGCTGGAGCCGATTATACAGAGTGAAGTAAGCCAGAAAGAAAAACACCAATACAGTATACTTACACATATATATGGAATTTAGAATGATGGTAATGATAAACCTGTACGCAAGACAGCAAAAGAGACACAGATGTATAGAACGGCCTTTTGGACTCTGTGGGAGAGGGAGAGGGTGGGATGGGTTGGCAGAGTGGCAGTGTAACATGTGTAAGTAAATTTATATAAAATTTCATTCTACTATTACATATTCTTAAGACTTAGAAATATTAGCTTCCCCAATGTCACTAGATTAATAATTAACAGACACACATCTGAATACAGCTATTTCTAATTCCAAAGCCAATGGCTCATATCTTCCTGTATTTCTTTAGACCACAAAAATATAAACAATTGGTGAGCTTATAACATAAAATCATATTTCTTCATCTAATCAACTATTTTAATATATAAAACTGGAGGTCAGAAGAGTTGTTTTGTTATTCTAAACTTTGTTGATATGTGCTTTTCTATTAGTTAGAGTGTCCTTGGAGGATACAGAGAATTTGACAAAAAAGCTGAAAATCAGGAGAGATTATTAAATGTATGGAGAAAGCCTCATTCCGCTTCTCCCTATTGATATTCCTTTTCATATCTCATTGAAAGCATGAACAACTCTAGATAAGTTTCCCTTACTCTAATAAAGCTAAAGTATGACATTACAGAAAAGTTAAGAGTTCAAAGTTTGTAACAGTGCTAAATCACTTAAATTATTCCTGCTGTGCATAGCACCAAAATCTTTGGAAATGTATTATTTTCATATCCATGTTTTTCCTCCTCATTAAGAGAATTTTAAAACTCAAAACCTTAGAGATGATTTTCAATCGATTTTATCAACTGCAGAAAAAGAAAACAAGGTCATCTACTTACATTTATATTTTTAATGAGTGTTAGAAAAAGATCAAATATTATCTAATTTTGTTTAGTAGTAGAAATTAAACAAAATTTAGCATAATGAATAATGCTAAACATAACAGTATATATGACACAAACTGTATTTTTATATAAATAATAAAATAATTGCAGATATTGGATAAACAAAAAGACATAAAAAACAGTACTAGAAAATATGTTCAAGATGAGGGTCTTGAAAATAAATAAGACACAACAGAGAAAGATTTGCAATTATAATTAAGAAAAATGAGAAAATTAAATAAATTTAAGAAGTAGATATAGGATTATGAGATATATAAAGGTACTTTTACAAAAATACATAATTATAGTAATTTTGAAAATTCAGATGCTACTTAAACTTTTCATGGTATAGAATGTGTGAAAACCAGCTCAATCCATTACCAAACATTACAAATACAGTTTTGTTTTTTTTTAATTTATAACTCCGAAACAGATTTTAAAAACAGCAAATAGAAAGCTATCAACTGAATTATACATGCATGCTCAGTCTTGTCCAACTATGTATGACCATATGGAATATAGCCTGCCAGACTCCTCTGTTCATAGAATTTTCCAGGCAAGAATACTGGATTGGGTTGTCATTTCCTTCTCTAAGGGATCTTCCCAACCCAAGGGTCAAACCCTTGTCTCCTGTGTCCCCTGCACTGGCAGGCAGATTCTTTACCACTAAGCTACATGAGAAGCCCATCAATTGAATTATATAATACTTTTAAAAAGTTATCAACCTAACCACATAAGACTTAGTCATAAAATTCATTTTAGAATTAGAAAATATAAAAGAATCTCTTAAGCATGACAATGTCATCATCGTCTCAGTGCTGAATAAGCATTTGAAAAATTCAATACTCATTTCAACTATGCAGTGTTGAAAATGATGATTATCATTAGGTATATAATTATATAACTAGAGAATAGAATTTCACTTTGTAAAGTTTATTCAAAAATCTGATTTAAAATAAATGTAAAAGTATTATGTTTTTTGCATTTTATTTATAGATTATATAATGGGGGGATGATCATTCATGCTAAACAAAATACCATAATATAAAAAATCATAATTAAAAACAAAATTGTGTTGAAGTTTTAGGTTTCTTGAAGCTACGTATGTTTAGAAACCCATCTTAAATAGGCTTACCCAGTAAGGGAATGTGCTAACACAAATAACCAGCTGTACAAATAAGAACAGATTTTGAATCCAGATTCTGAATCAGTTGATTCAGCCTAGAGTGGGTTCACCAATGATTCAGTTAGCTTCTGACTCTGCCTCCTCAGTGTTGCCTTTATCTTCCATTAATCTTCATGGAATTGCATGCGTTGACAATTCAGTGTACATCAAACACACTGACAAGGTATTTTGTGTAGGTAAGAGATCTAGACTCTAAGTTCAGTCAGTTAGTATTTGGTACAACTGTTTATTGTTGGGCACTTCTTTAGGCATTGTAAGAATGTTTAGCACCACTGAACTCCTACACTGACAAAATGACAACAGCGCCATAACCATAACTGTGATCACTAAAATACATATTTCTCCCACATATTTTTAAAATGATGGATAGAATACTACCCTTGTGACACACTGATATAAACAATTTGAATAACAAAGTTAATAAACATCTAAAGGATGTACTTAACACATCATACAAAATAGGTAGAAAGTACATATTTTTTTAAAATAAATATATATTATGTGAAGTAATGGTTTTAGAAAATTTGAAGAATCTTTTCACTGTTTTGTGTGGTTTTGTGTGGTTATGTCTGAGCATTTCCATTAATATAATTTTTGTTAAAATGGTTTGGCTCAAAAAGGAAAATGTGAGACAAGGGTTTACAAAATAGTTTATTTTGGAAAATGATGTTCAAAGGATTTGAGTAGGGCACTGGGAAAAGTAAAAACATAAACAGAGAAACCCAGTCCCAGGATGGTCATTGAGAAAATACCTGGGCTCAGTTCAGCTGGGGACTTGCTGAGGAGTCACCTAGGAACTGAATAAGTGTTTACTTACTAGCTGTTCTGTTGTCCTTATTGGTCAAGACCCCTTTTTATCCTGAGGAGTGTTAACTCTCTTGTACTTCAAAGTTCATGCACGCGTTAGAATGGCTGAGTGAGTTTTGGCATCTGACATTCCCCAAATACATTTTGTATGCTTACATTTGTATGCAGATCCTCAGAGGCTCCTAAGGTCTGCCCTGCCTGTGCTTGACCTTGACTCTTCCCACACTCACGCCCAGGGCCTGAGGGTCTAGAGGACAGCAGTCATCACTGGGCAGCGCCAAGAAGTAGACAGCCAAGAACTTCTCCAAAGAAGGCAGATGCACATGTCAGTCCGGCTTTAAGCCCCTAGCTCATGCTCCATTGTCTTGTCAGACTTTACACATGTTCAAAAATAAAATTATTCACAAATTTCAAAATGACAACTGAGCATGAGCACACCTCTGAATATGGTGCTTAGAGTGAGTGCACTGGCTGTAACCTCATGGAACAGACCCTGAAATCAGTTCTTACACAATTGTGGAAGGTGAAGAAAACATATATGGGAAAAGGGGGAGGATATGCATGAGTAGCAGCAAGGGATATATGGAACATGTCTGTAACTTCTAATCAATGTTGCTATGAACCTAAACCTTCTCTAAAAAGAATGAACATCTTTTGAAGTATAAAAAAAAAAAAAAGGTCCATGGAAATCTGTTACCTTTGCAAATTGCAATGGGCTTGAAGTCACTGTACATCTACATGGGTGGCAACTGGAAAGATAATAGGTGGATGTGAAGGAGGAGAAAGAGGCTCATCTAGAACTAGGTGGATAAACAGGAATACACAAGGACAATATGGAATCCATCTCTGCCTCTCACTAGTCTCAATTTTGTATAGCAGGAACTAGTGCCCTTAGCTGCATGCACCTGGCTCAGGAGTCAGAGAAACTGAAGGAGGATGAAGTACAGACAGTGAAAGAGCAGAGAGCCCAATAAAGTGAGCAAGTAAATCAAGAAAACTACATGCAGGCAGCAATGGTGCCTGGTACTTAATGCTGATCTTAAGAGCATAATGGTAGATACCTAATCTTCTCTTTTAAAGTCCACACAAATTTTTCCCATGGCCTTCTCTTACATGGAACCAGAAATGGAAGGGAGTTCTGGGAAATGTGGTTCCAGCTTAAATTGACAATATAAAGTTACCACACAATATTATATTAACATTCTCAGAGAACTGGCCAAGAAAAAACAGTCCTTGATTGTTTTCAAACTTAAAAAGACATAATAGAAGAAAAAACAAACAAACAAACAAAAAAAATGAATCTTACCCATGAATATTGAAGCATGGAAACTTCACAAAATATTACTAAATCAAAGACAATATATAAAAGATATCATGTTGGATTTGTATCATGAATGTAGTTTTGTTTCAATATTAGAAAAGTAGTCAACCATTTAAGAAAAAAATACATCTTTCCAAAAGAATATTTACTCAAAAAAAAAAGAAAAAAATATAAAACTTTTAACTAAAATGATATATAAATTTATTTAACCTGGAGTGCATATATTTCTGAAGTGAAATATCAAATGCTTCTAAGTTTTTTGGAATGCTCTATTTTTACCTTGGGAGTTTAGTACAAGAATATTTATTTTATTATTATGGTTTAAACTGTAAGTATATATATTTTAACCTTCCATATGTATTATAGCAAAAAGAAAAATAAACCAGAGAAAAGAGAGAATGAAAGATGAGAAAACTAGAAGATTGATCTAGGAGGCTTAATGTCTGAGTTAATAAAGTTCTAGAAAAGATTGGAAAATGGAAAGTGAAAGAAATTATCAAGGAAGTAACAATAAACTATCTAAGAAATATCTAGCTTGAAAGGTCACACAGTAAGTACATCACATCACTATGTTTCAGAACAGGATTCAGAATGACAGATTTTTCACTAGCCACACTGACTAAAAGCTACTAAAACTATGAGGGAACAAATAATTTTCATTATCTAACTAAAATTTAAATTTTAAGGTAGAATAAAGGTTTAATAAAAACATAAAATACAATCAGACACAGGAACTTAAAAAAATACCCTCCTTAGTATGGACTTAAAGGTAGGCACAGAGGACATAAGGGATTATCAATCAACTAATCAACCAGTGAATCAAATCAAGATATAGAATTGAGGAAATAATAGATCCCATCAAGGAAAAAGGTGAGATACAAAAGATGGTGACAGAAGAACCACCTCAGGGTATAGTTAAAAAATGAAGGCAAGAAGGAAAGAGTTTATGAAAAATTGGCGACATTAATGAACAGGTAATCTAACTAAATTTTTCAAATAATCAAGTCTATGATTTTATTTAATCAAGTCTATTTAAAGAAATATTATACAAGTGAATCTGATGCAAGAAACAGTATACAGAAAAAGAAATTCTCTTATAGTAAACTCCTTAGATTGCAGATAGCCTGAATTGGCAACATCTGTTGTGAAAACAGATAAATGATTTAATTAATATTCAGAAAATATGGTATACCACTAAATCTGCAGCCATCAGGGCAGTGAATTAATAAATAATTTTAATCTATGAATTAAAAATAATAGTAAATGCTAACAAAACACATCTATTGAATATATGTGCTTAAACACCAGAGAATAAGTAAAAGAATTAAACCCGTTGCCTATGGAGGGGAAAATTATTGGGGGAAAGTTAAAACTTGAGACTATACATTTTTAAATTAAGATTTACAATATTTTCAAAATTAAGATTTTTAACATTAAAACAGTTGGATATCACTTTGTTTTTAAAAACAGACCACAAATATATGCTTTAAAAAGATAGAGAAATAATTTTTAGGTTTAAAATAGCCAACTCAACACATTGAGATGTTTTCATTCTACAATGAAGCAAAATCAAGAAAGTCCTTAAAATCATTTAATATACAGCTAGCTACAAAATGTTTCCTTGTACTAGGAATAGACATCTCTAGTGGAAGGAATCAGCCAGAAAGCCATAACCAAAGCAGGGCTGGACACCAGTTCCCTGCAAGACAAGTGCTGAATCTCAATGGGGAATAAAGATAAACAGGACAACCCAAGCACTCAGATTTGCGATATTAGAATCTTACTGTCAGACATACATCTCTAAGCTTCACATATATGAATTTCACAGTACCCAGAGTACTATAGGGATTGGATATCTTCTGGACTGCAAGTATTTTTATTGTATTTCCATATATTAAAGTTTTTATTTATTGCTACAACAAATGCAAACACCTTAGTTAGACATGTCCTGGACCCTGCCTATGTCTCCAGTCTTAGTATTTACCATGACTCCCCTCATGACCTACATTCTGGCCATTGCCAGTAACATACAGTTCTCTAACTGTCACATAGTTTGATTCATTGATTTTGTCCATTCAAGTCCCTTTATTTAGAATGGTATCTCTTCATATTGTTTTTCAATACACCAATCCCTTTCTCTACTGTGCTCACTTATCTTTTAAGACATCTAGTGTTGCTTTCTTTATGAAGTATTTCCTGACCTTATATATAAAATTAATAGCCTTTTCTTTTTATCCTTTATTGAGTCTTATACTGATATCTAACAGAAACCAGAAATTAACAGGTGATAATTTGATAAGCTAGTTTTTGTAGTCAGCTTTACTTCTCATTACTGGTCTAGAAGTTCCTTGAAAGCAAATATCATATCTTGATCTCTTTCTATATCCATAGTACTACAAACAACAGCTTATATATAACAGGTACTATTTAACTATTAACTATTTAAGTAAATAAATGTGTGATGAGTAAATGAATGAAAAATAAATGACCCTTTAAAATATCTTCTGCAGGTTTGAAAGTTGCCAACCTGTCAGTATAATAACACAGGCTGAGATTATCACTGTTTTTGATTCAGTATAAAAACTTTCTAAGTACATTTGGGTAAATGAGACTGTTCTATATCTCAACAGGAAAATGATTGAAGGAGCAAACAGTAAAAGCGATCTTGCTTGATGTAACTGAATTACTGAATCAAAAAAAGGCAATTGCTAAATGTTTCTTCTACATTAATCCAAGTTTAGTGATAAATTGATGATAATTTATGGGAAAAACACAAGATAAAATTTCAAACTAAGAGTTCATATTCAATAGTTTCTCCATTATATATGTATTCATTTTCACTGATTATAAAAATTCATAATTCCTGGCACCATTGGTAAGTGTGGCTTTTAAGTAAAAACAATTAAAAATCATTTTACTGATATAGAAATTCTTAAGCATATAATGAAAATAAATAAATTATCTTATTTTTATTCACTCCCTTTACTTTGGTAGCTGAGTCTGTGGATGTTTAATTTTATTATATTTTCATTAAATTTATTTAAAAATTTTGAAAGTTCAGCCATTAAAATTGTCTGTAACTATTTTAAAATATTAAGCGAATGGTTCTAGGAAGATGGAGGAGTAGGAAGTACCAGAAAATAGTTTCTCAATGTAGGCAAAAATTGCACTTGCAAAAGCTGCCTGATATTATGATTTTGGAACTCTGTAGTCTAGTGAAGGTTCACAACATCTAGGGAAAAGCTTGACTGGTAAATTGGCTAATTTCAGCTAATTTCAACTCAGCATACTAGCAGCTAAGGGTACCCTCCCCACCTTCCTCCACACACACACCATGGTAGGTGTTACTGCTGCGTGTAGTTTTGTATAGGTATTGCTGGACCAGCCTGAACAAATCTTGCAAGAGAGAAAAAAAGCACTCTATCCTTTAAATATTGGGGATCTCTGTTCTGGTTGCTGATTGATGCCTTTACCTCATAGATACAGAAAAAGAGGCATGTGGCCATTGTTGCAGCTCCCCACATTGTTGCAATCCCCTCCCAACCTGGCTAAAGTGACTTTCAGGAGGGCACTTTTATTCCTTTTCATTGATTTTTTTTTTCCTTTTTGAGACCAGCTATAAAACCTATAGTATTCAAAAGAGACTTCATAAATGGGACAAATTAGAAAGTGACTTTGCATACCTGGAGTAAAGGTACAGGTTCAGAATAAACTTGAGAAGATTTTACTTTTCTACCTCAGGATGATTCTCATCACAGAGACAGGTTATAGGGGGGAAAAAAAAAAGCAAAACCCAGCAAACCCTGAAGTAGGGGAAATGTCTGATTTCAAGAGTTACCACATTATTAGATTTAAATGTCCATTTTTCAGCAACAACAAATCACATAGTATGCAAAAGACATAAAACTATTGTCCATTCAAAAGAAAAGTATCAATAGAAACTGTCTCTGAAAAAGACTCGGTGGCATATCTACTAGGCAGGGACTTAAAAATAATTATCTTACAAATCTTGAAAGAACAAAGGAACATGGAGAGAAAGTAAAGAAAATGATGCACGAAAAGAAGGAATATGAATAAGAGACAGAAAACCTAAAGAGTAACCAAAAAGAAAACCCTGAAGTAGGGGAAATGTCTGATTTCAAGAGTTACCACATTATTAGATTTAAATGTCCATTTTTCAGCAACAACAAATCACATAGTATGCAAAAGACATAAAACTATTGTCCATTCAAAAGAAAAGTATCAATAGAAACTGTCTCTGAAAAAGACTCGGTGGCATATCTACTAGGCAGGGACTTAAAAATAATTATCTTACAAATCTTGAAAGAACAAAGGAACATGGAGAGAAAGTAAAGAAAATGATGCACGAAAAGAAGGAATATGAATAAGAGACAGAAAACCTAAAGAGTAACCAAAAAGAAATTCTAGAACTAAAAGAATTATAGAACTAAATTCGAGAACTAAAATAATAATTGAAAAGAAAAATTTACTAGAGGGATTAAAATGAGATTTGAGCAAATGGAAAAAAGAAAAGAATTAGTAAACTTGAAGATAAGACAATAACTTTTTGAGTCTGAGGAATAGGAAGAAAAAAAGAAGTGAAAATAACCTAAGCAACCTGTGGGACACCAGCAGATGGAACATCATATACATTGTGGAAATCCCAGGAAAAGAAGAGAGAGAAGAACGTAAGAGAATCACTAAAGAAGACTTGGTAAAAACGTGAATAAAAACATCCAATAAACTCAGTAAACTCTAACCAAGTTGAACTCAGTGAGACTCACATCAAGATACATAATGAACTTTCCAAAGATAGAGAGTCCTAAAAGCAACAAGAAAGATCTAACTGGTCACATATGAGGGATCATCAATAAGAATATGAGCAGTTTTTCATCTGAAATTTTAAAGGCAAGAAGATTGTGGATCAGTATATTCAAAGTGCTAATACAAATAATAATAATAAGTCAACCCAAAATCCTATTTCTGGCAAACTGTCCCGCAGGAACACACAATTTATAAAGATGTAACTTTGTGACACTGGCAACTATAAGGAGTAGGAAAGAGCCATAAATTATCAAAGTTTTGGTATGTTATTGAAATTAGGCTGGTATAAATTCAGATTAAACTGTTGAAACTTTAGAATGTTTAAGGTATATCAAATAGTAACCATAAAAAAAAAGAGCTACAGAATAAACATAAAAAATGAGGAAGAAATTAAGATATTTCAGTACCAAAAAAAAAAAAAAAATCAACAAAACACAAAGAAGATGGTAATGCAGGAAACGCGGGACAAAAATGCTTTATTAGACATGCAGATAACAAATAGCAAAATTACAGAGGTTAAGTCCTTTCTTTAGTAATTACTTTAAAAGTAAATGGATTAAACTCTCCAATCAAAACACAAAGATAACCAGAATTTCTAAAAACGTGATCAAACTATATACTGTTTATGAGAAACACAATTTAGATCCAAAGATACAAATAGAGTGAAAGTAAAAGGATGGAAAAATATATTCCATTACAAATAATAACCAAAACAGAAATGGCTATGCTAATATGAGTTAAAGATGAGGTGCGTGCTCAGTTTTATCAGATTCTTTGCAATCCCATGGACTGTAGCTCGCCAGGCTCTTCTGGCGAGTTCCATGGAACTTTCCAGGCAAGAAATACTGGAATGGGTTGCTATTTCCTCTTCCAGGAGATCTTCCACATTCAGGGATCAAATCTATGTCTACTGCATCTCTTGCAATTGCCAGGCAGATTCTTTGCTACTGAGCCACCTGGGAAGCCTAACATTAGGTAAAGAAGACTTTACATAAAAAAGGTTATAGGAAACAAAATTGCTTAGTATCTATTAATAAAATATTCAATATAGCAAGAACAAAGAGGAATTATAAACATTTACACATCCAATAACAGACCATCAAAATACATGAAGAAAAACTGACAGAACTAAAGAGAGAAATAGAAAATTATATAATAATATAGATTTTAATACTTCACCCTCAATAATGGATAAAATTCCCAGACAGAAGATGAGTAAGAGATGGAAGACTTAAACAGCACAGTAAACCTAGATAGAACATATATATAGAACAGTCTACCTAACAACAGCATGCATATTCTTCTCAAGGGTACACAGAGCAGTTTTCCAAGATAGAACATATGTTAGGACATAGATTAAATCTCAATAGGTTTAAGAAGACATATAAAATATTTTCTCTGAACACAATAGGATGAAGTTAAAAATAAACAATAGAGGTAAAACTAGAAAATTTCACAAATTTGTATTATAAAAATTAAAAAAGTGGAAAGGAAGAAGTATGTATTTCTATGTGTAAGATCTTATATATAGAAAATCCTAATGATTCCCTTAAACAATTAGAACTAATAAATAAATTAAACAGGATATAAAATCAACCCATAAAAATAATTTGCATTTTTAAAATGTTAACAATGAGCAATCTGGAAAAGAAATAGTGAAAACAATTAAATTTATAGTAGGATCAAAAAGAACACAACACTTAGAAATTAAGCAAGAAGTGAGAGACTTATAAAATAAAAACTATAAAGCATTGCTGAAAAAAGTTAAGGAAATATAAACAAATGGAAACATATTAATGAACTAGAAAACAGTTGTTTTAAGATATCAATATTTACCCAAAGTACTCTATAGATTTATATAATTCCTACCAAAATCTCAATAATATTTTTCTTAAGAAATAGAAAAGTCAATCCTAAAATTCATGTGGAATCTCAAGGGACACTGAATACTCACAACAATCTTGATAAAGAAGAAAAAACTTGGTATTAAGATCCTGATATCAGAATCTACAACAAAGTTATAGTAATTAAGACAGTGTTGTACTAGCATAAAGGCAGACATATAAATCAATGAGACAGAATCAAAAATCTAAAAATTAAACCCTAAAATATATGGCTAAATGATTTTTGATAGGGTGCCAAGACAATTCAATAGCAAAAAGATAGTCTTTTCAACAGTGTTGGGAAAACCAGATATCCATATGCAAAAACGTAAGTTGGACCCTTGTCTAATGCCATATTCAAAAATTAACTCAAAATGAATCAAGGACTTAAATGTGAAATGAAAGCTAAAAAATTATTAGAAGATAACAGGACAAAAGCTTCATGCCATGAGATTGGCAATGCTTTCTTGACACCAAAGGCAACAGGCAACAAATGAAAAAATAGACATACTAGATTTCATGAAATATTTTTCATTAAAAGATACTAACAGTAAAAGTGAAACCCACAGAATGTGAGAAAATATTTAATAATCATATATGAGGGATTTTGTTATTCAGTCATGTCTGACTCTTTCAAACCCCATGAACTGTAGCATGTCAGGCTTCCCTGTCTTTAATATCCAAAATATGTAAAGAACTTTCAAACCTCAACAACAACAAAGAAAAATCAAAAGTGGACAAAGGACTTAAAAAGGCATTTCTTAAAGATATCAAAAGGCTAGTTAGCACATGATAAGCTCAACAACACTAATTATTAGGGACATGAAAATAAAAAATACAATGAGATACTTAATAGCCCATTAAGATGGCTATGATTTGAATTTGAAATCCATACACACTACAGTGAGAAATGGAAAATGGAAAAGTCACTGTGGAAAACTGTATGACAAGTCCTCAAAAAGTTGAAAATAGAATTTACATTTGATCCAGCAATTCCATTTCTGGGTATATACCCAAAATAACTGAAAGCAGGGTCTTAAGATATTTCATAGCAGTATTATTTACAATAGCTAAAATATAGCAACAACCCAGGTGTCCATTAATGGATAAACAGATGAGCAAAATGTTGTATATACATACAACTGAATATAGCTCAGCTTTAAAAATGAAGGGGATTCTGAAATATGCTACAGCATGGATGAACTTTGAGGACATTATTCTAAGTGCAGTATATCAGTCACAATACAGGCACTGCATAATTCCACTTTTATAAGTGACCCAAAGTAGGGAAACTCTAAGAAACTGAAAGTAGAATGGCAGTTGCCAGGGGATAAGGAAAGGAGTAATGAGAGATTATTGTCTGATGAGTAGAGTTTCAGTTTTTCAAGAAGAAAATAGATATATAGTTGCATTGAACAGTGGTGATATTTTCACAGCATTACATACAGATTGTATTTTATACCACTGAAATGTGCACTTAAAATGAATAAGATGGTTAACTTTTTGTTGCGTGTATTTTATCAGAACAACAAAAAAAGAGGGGGGGTGTGTCAAGTGAGATTTTCTTAGGGTTTCTTTTTCAAATTGAATAATATCCTCAAAGGGAATATAATAGATTGCTTTCTCCAATCTTGGATGTTTAGAAGCAAACTTTAGCCATAAGGCCATTTGAAGGGTTTGCAAACAGCAGCACGGGAGCAGAGGTTAATGGGAACACAGGTTACTTCCAGGTGGCATGTCAAAATTATTTTAACAGAAATAGCCATCCATATGTCTTCTATGGAAAATGTCTATTTAGTTCTTGGGCCCATTTTATGACTGGGTCATTCATTTTTCTGGAATTGAGCTGCATAAGTTGCTTGTATATTTTTGAGATTAGTTGTCAGTTGCTTCATTTGCTATTATTTTCTCCCATTCAGAAGGCTGTCTTTTCACCTTGCTTATAGTTTCCTTTGCTGTGCAGAAGCTTTTAAGTATAATTAGATCCCATTTGTTTATTTTTGCTTTTATTTCCAGTATTGTGGAAGGTGGATCATAGAGGATCCTGCTGTGATTTATGTTGGAGAGTGTTTTGCCTATGTTCTCCTCTAGAAGTTTTAGAGTTTCTGGTCTTACTTTTAGATCTTTAATCCATTTTGAGTTTATTTTTGTGAATGGTGATAGAAAGTGTTCTAGTTTCATTCTTTTACAAGTGGTTGAAGAGTTTTCCCAGCATCACTTGTTAAAGAGGTTGTCTTTAATCCACTGTATATTCTTGCCTCCTTTGTCGAAGATAAGCTGTCCATAGGTGTGTGGATTTATCTCTGGGCTTTCTATTTTGTTCCATTGATCTATATTTCTGTCTTTGTGCCAGTACCATACTGTCTTGATGACTGTGGCTTTGTAGTAAAGCCTGAAGTCAGGCAGGTTGATTCCTCCAGTTCCATTCTTCTTTCTCAAGATGGCTTTGGCTATTCGAGGTTTTTTGTGTTTCCATACAAATTGTGAAATTATTTGTTCTAGCTCTGTGAAAAATACCGCTGGTATCTTGATAGGAATTGCATTGAATCTGTAGATTGCTTTGGGTAGTATACTCATTTTCACTATATTGATTCTTCCGATCCATGAACATGGTATATTTCTCCATCTATTAGTGTCCTCTTTGATTTCTTTCATCAGTGTTTTATAATTTTCTATATATAGGTCTTTAGTTTCTTTAGGTAGGTATATTCCTAAGTATTTTATTCTTTTCGTTGCAATGGTGAATGGAATTGATTCCTTAATTTCTTTTTCTACTTTCTCATTATTAGTGTATAGGAATGCAAGGGATTTCTGTGTGTTGATTTTATATCCCGCAACTTTACTATATTCATTGATTAGCTCTATTAATTTTCTGGTAGAGTCTTTAGGGTTTTCTATGTAGAGGATCATGCCATATGCAAACAGTGAGAGTTTTACTTCTTCTTTTCCAATTTGGATTCTTTTTATTTCTTTTTCTGCTTTGATTGCTGTGACCAAAACTTCCAGAACTATGTTGAATAGTAGCTGCCTTATGACCCAGCAATCCCACTGCTGGGCATACACACTGAGGAAACCAGAATTGAAAGAGACACGTGTACCCCAATGTTCATCACAGCACTGTTTATAATAGCCAGGACATGGAAGCAACCTAGATGTCCATCAGCAGATGAATGGATGGGAAAGCTGTGGTACATATACACAATGGAGTATTATTCAGCCATAATACTTTTTAATACTGATTAAAAAGAATACATCTGAATCAGTTCTAATGAGGTGGATGAAACTGGAGCTGATTATACAGAGTGAAGTAAGCCAGAAAGAAAAACACCAATACAGTATACTAACACATATATATGGAATTTAGAAAGATGGTAATGATAACCCTGTATGCGAGACAGCAAAAGAAACACAGATGTAAAGAACAGATTTTTGGACTCTGTGGGAGAGGGAGAGTGTGGGATGATTTGGGAGAATGGCATTGAAACATGTATACTATCATGTAAGAAATGAATCTCTAGTCTAGGTTCGATACAGGAGACAGGGTGCTTGGGGCTGGTGCACTGGGATAACCCAAGAGATGATATGGGGAGGGTGGGGGGAGGGAGGTTCAGGGTTGGGGACTCATGTACACCTGTGGTGGATTCATGTCAATGTATGGCAAAATCAATACAGTATTGTTAAGTAAAAAAAATACAAATAAATTTTTTCTTTTTTTGGATTGGGAGTTCATGTACACTCGTGGCTGATTCACGTCAATGTATAGCAAAATGAATACAGTATTGTAAAGCAAAACAAACTAAAAAATAAAAATCATTAAAAAAATAAAGATGCAGATTCACTTACAAAAAAAATTATTTTAACAGAAATAAACCAAGAAAACTATCTTTCCATTACCTATTTCTTGTTATGCATTTCCTTTGAAGCAATGTGTAAATTGGCTTTCCTGATAAAGTCTCCTGCCCCTCTCCTTTGTTAAAGGAGAACTATATTTCAATAATTCATCACTCTAAATTTTGGAAATATCAAGTACTTCCACTTAGGTTAACCTGATGGCACAACAGTCTCAGTCTTTATTTTTTTTAATTAATATCATCCCCATAAACCTGCCTTGCGTTTAATACATTGTTTACTCTTTGTTAGGGCTTCCCTAGTGGCTCAGTAGTAAAGAATCTACCTACTAAGCAGGAGATATGGGTTCAATCCCTGAACTGGGAAAATCCCAAAAGAAGGAATTGGCAACCTATTCTAGTGTTCTTGCCTGAGAAATCCCACAGACAGAGGAGCCTGATGGCCTATAGTCCATAGGGTGGAAAAGAGTTTGACACCACTGAGCAACAGATTTTCACTTTTACTATTAAGTACTCTTTCTTTCATTTAAAATCTCCAAATAATTTAAAAAAGTAGAACTATATTTCAATAATTCATCACTCTAAATTTTGGAAATATCAAGTACTGCCACTTAGGTGAACCTGATGGCACAACAGTCTCAGTCTTTTTTTTTTTAAATTAATTTATTTATTTTAATTGGAGACTAATTACTTTACAATATTGTAGTGGTTTTTGCTACATGTTGACATGAATCAGCCATTGGGTGTCATGTATTCCCCATCCTGAACCCCCTTCCCACTTCCCTCCCTTGTCTCATTCTTAATTCAATATTCTTCACAAAGATACCCATTTCACATTGCTTATTAGTTCCTGAACTTACAATAAATAAGGTTATCCAAATGTCATGGGGTTATGGATTTATTCATGAGATCTAGATAGCTAATATGTCTATTTATATGTAGAATTGATCCAATGAACTACATCACTTCCATCTTTTTAAATAACTATTGTCTGAGTGAACTCCGGGAGTTGGTGATGGACAGGGAGACCTGGCGTGCTGCACGATTCACGGGGTTGCAAAGAGTCGGATACGACTGAGTGGCTGAACTATATATAACTATTGTCAAGACCTTGAGTGAATAATCAATAAAAATGCAAATTTTTATTAGTATGCCACTTACTGGGCTTCCTTGGTGTTTCAGATGGTAAAGAATCGCCTGCACTGTAGGAGACTGGGTTCAAACCCTGGATTGGGAAGATCCTGGGAGACAGGAAAGGCTACTTGCTCCGGTACATTTGCCTGGAAAATCCCATGGACAGAGGACTCTGGTGAGCTACAGCCCATAGGCTCACAATGAGTTGGATATGACTGATCGACTAAGACACACACACACAAACACACCACTTACTAATGAAGAAAAATATGTAAATGTTTTGTAAATATGACCAAGTCCATACATGAAAGACTAAGTTTGTAAAGCTGCAATGACAATGTATGACATAACCAGCAATTTTGATATGGCTAATATTGGAAGCCTGCTCCTGCTGTGTCAGTCATGTCCAACTTTGTGCAACCCCACAGATGGAAGCCCACCAGGCTTCTCTGTTCCTGAAATTCTCCAGGCAAGAACACTGGAGTGGGTTGCCATTTCCTTCTACAATGCATGAAATTGAAAAGTGAAAGTGAAGTCACTCAGTCGTGTCCGACTCTTAGTGACCCCATGGACTGTAGCCTACCAGGCTCCTCCATGCATGGGATTTCCCAGGCAAGAGTACTGGAGTGCTGCAATTCATGGGGTCTCAAAGAGTCAGACACAACTGAATGAATGAACTGAACTGAACTGAATATTGGAAATTAGATTTAAGATGACTTAATGTCAGGGTTTTCTCCTATAGTAGCTCTGTGATCAGATCCTTTTATTGATGACTCACTCACTTTCCAGGTCTATCACTTATACTTGTGTGACCCTCACCAGATACTGATCTCCTTAAACCCCAGTCTCCTCATCTGTAAAGTAGGTATTACATTTACCACATTTTTGTGAGGATAAAATGAAACATGATTTAAGGACTTAGCATATTAGCATAATATCTGACCTATAGTTAGTGTTTAATAAATGCTGGTTACTATTATTTTAATTAGCTGTAGAGAGACATTTCAGTCTATAACTTTCTTCTTATTAAACATAAACATTATGTTGTAGCTCCTGCAAAAAGTATGATATAGTTCATACAAAAATGTGAACTTACAGAGATATACAAGGCAGGAAATACTTCTAGAATACTTGTATTTGCCTGGTGTATGGATGAAGATCAATGGAGGTGGCCTTAGGCAAAACTGTGAAGTCTCACACTCCCAGTTCTATCTATAAATCTTGTTTTCTGGTGTTACCACACAGTTTTAGTCTCAGAGTCATTCTTTTTCTTCTCACCAGTCTTAAAACAACATGTACATCTGTTTATTCTTCTTCAAGTCTATTTCTTTAAAACAATAATTATAGAAGGCAGGAAACACTAAGTGCTCTATCAAAATCTTTATATTATTTTCTTGTCCAGTTTCTTGCATTCATCTCTGACTGTCCCTCCTCTCTATCCTCTATTTCTGTTTTAGGAAGTTTTAAATTACAAACTCAATCTATATCTTCTGAGAACATTTGGCAACTTCCTTGGTGGTCCAGTGATTAAGAATCAGTCTGCCAATACAGGGCACATGGGTTTTATCCCTAGTCAAGGAAGATTGCACATGCCACACAATACTTAAATCCATAAGTCAAAACTACTTAGTCCACTCTCTAGAGACGAAAGCTGCAACTACTGAACCTGTACACCTAAAGCCTGTGATCTACAGCAAGAGAAACCACAATAATGAGAAGCCCACAAACTGAAACTAAAGAGTAGCTTTCACTTGCCACATCTAGAAAAAGCCCAAGGGCAGCAATGAAGACCCATGTTGCCAAAAATAAATGAATAAATATATATGCATATTTTAATGTTTGATCATCTAACTACATGTGAGTGTGTGTGTGCATGCTCAGTTGTATCCGACTTTTTGTGACCCCATGGATTGTAGCTCAGCAGGCTCCTTTGCCCATGGGATGCTTTTAAGGCAAGAATACTAGAGTGGGTTGCCTTTTCCATCTCCAGAGGATCTACCTGACCCAGGGATCAAACCCACATCTCCTGTGTCTCCTGAACTGCAAATGGATTCTTTATCTGCTGCGCCATCAGGGAAGCCCATCTAACTGCATATGAAGCTCTTTCCCAATATTAAGACAAATACCAGAAAACTGTGCCTGTTTTTCTTCCATTGTCATTCTTTTATTTCCTTTATTTTTCATACAATATATAGAGTATGGGGTTTCATTCCATAACAAACACAATCTGCTTAATAATTTCCAATTTGGAATCTCTGAATCCATCTGGTCTTTGCTAGGGCTAGCATTATTAAAAATGATTTTCATAAAATAAAATATATGGTCAATAAACAATTAACCAAGCAAGTATATCTCTGTGTTCTTACTACAGGTAACATCAGAAAGCCTGAAGTATAGTAATTTAGGGGAAAGAGATGGCTGCCATATTTGTTAATGGACATGGCCATTCCCATTTAAAAAAAAGATCTTGTGCAGATATGAGTACTAAAGACTGAAATGGGTGAGTATCCAAAATATGACAGATAGAAGCAACATTACTGGGCAAAAGTATGCTTTTTGAAATAAGGCAGTTAAATTCAAGAATGAGAAACAGAGAGGAGACTATGCCAACATGGTCCAAAACTGGATGGAAATAAGAAAGAATATAGAAGGAATCATGTATAACTTGCTTGGTTAAAAAAATAGTTTCAAGAAGATCCTGCAAAGTATTAATAAAATACCATGACATTGACAATGTGACAACTCAATTTTGTAATCCAATTCAGCAGACAAGTCATTGAAAGCCCATTATGTAATATACATAGCAATAACAGTATTAAATATTATATTGTGTGCATAAAAATATATGCAATTCTTATCATTACTATGCTTATTATCTTTGCCTAACAGAATGAATCAGTAAATTTGTCAAATATGATTTAATTTTAGAAAAGTATATCTTCTAAATTATTGACATGGAGTATGAATTAAGTTAGATGATTTACTGTTTCATTACCTATGATAAATTGGGTATTATGAGAAAGAATAAAATGATTCTACAGGAATTCAAAATTTGAAATTAATAAAATAAAAATATTTATTATATATAATCTGAAATATAGGATTATGATATATTAATCTGAAATATAGGAAGCTAATGACATTCTAAGATTAGAAATATTTGAAGATATCACAAAGAGAAATTGTGACTAATGTGATGCACAAAATTAAACCTTTATAATTTTTACCATTTTTCTTACATTAGTAAGATGCAGCAAACATATTTGTCATAAAAATAATAAATGCTAAATATTAATTCATAAGCAAGTTTAAGAAGCATTGCAAAATTTATACCAAATATCCATAGATATAGTTAATAAATATTCAAAAGACAGTTCACAGAGTAGGAAATGATTGCTAAATATTTAAATTTTCAATCATATAACTGAAGATCAATTTAAAGAATAATGATATATTATTTATCTTATTGATTTGCCAAAATTTAAAATAAATATTAACCTTAAATGATCAGAACTTTAGAAAGAGTAAATAGGAAAGAAAAGTAAAAGAAGAAAAGTCAATACTGACAATTACATTTTTAAGAAAACAAAGAGATCTGAAATAGAGCTTCGTTAAAGGATATTTGCTTTAAAATTCTCTCTTTTCCTCAGACTTTGGGGAAAGATGAAATGATCTCTGTAGAGAGACAGTGATTGATTGAAATGAGGTGAAGTGAGAGAGCCTGGATCAAGTGTCATGATTTTAGCTAAATGAGAGGCCAGATTAACAGCTACAAGTCAAGAAGGATATTGAGAAATCAGAATATGGAAAACTCCAAGCAGCTAATGAAAAGATGTTTCCAAAGAGCAGCAAGGATGAAAGTCATATTTGGAATTTATAAATTTTTGCTAGGCCAAGTCTGTTAGTGCATAGAATTTTCTTCTCTCCACCCATATCCAGCCACTATTCTGTCATTTACTTACAGATTGAATGCTTCAGTGATTAGAGACCAATAGTGTGCCAGGGAAGGGCATGAATAAAATAATTTATCCCAGAGCCTAAGGATAAAAAGTCCACTGAAGCAAGGGTAATGCTAACATTTGAAGAAAAAAAAAAAAAGGCATTGAGCTCTAGAAGTTTCTGGGTGAAATGAAAATGAAATGATTTCTAATAAGAATAGCATAAATTGAGAAGTATGTAGTTGGGAATTCTGAAAGCTGATGTGATGTCATGGTATTTTTAAGTCACCTTAATTGTGTGCTAGCATAGTCCTTTGAACACCTTCATTTTGACAGTGAACTAAAACTTGAACTGGTGTTTTCACTGTGTTTCTTTCAGATGTGTGAGATTTTAGGTATAACTAGCCTTACATTTCTTACAGGCACTTATCTAAAATTGTAAAGGTCAAAGCTTACTAGAAATATAGTGGGATGCTAGGAAACCAGTCAAGTTCAAAACTTTGACTAGTTAAAAGGCCAACCAAGGTCCCATTTCTTCTGTGCTCTCTGGACATGGTTTATTCCCACAGCTGCCACAAATAGTTTCAAGTACAAACACTTCCATGGCCTGCCTCCTCTTTCTCCAACTCCAGTAACACACAGACTCCTATCATTGAAATTACCCAAATTTTCTCAAGTTGCATGTCATGCTTTCCACTCTCATATATTCACCATATTTTTAAGTCACCTTAATTGTGTGCTAGCATAGTCCTTTGAACACCTTCATTTTGACAGTGAACTAAAACTTGAACTGGTGTTTTCACTGTGTTTCTTTCAGATGTGTGAGATTTTAGGTATAACTAGTCTTACATTTCTTACAGGCACTTATCTAAAATTGTAAAGGTCAAAGCTTACTAGAAATATAGTGGGATGCTAGGAAACCAGTCAAGTTCAAAACTTTGACTAGTTAAAAGGCCAACCAAGGTCCCATTTCTTCTGCACTCTCTGGACATGGTTTATTCCCACAGCTGCCAGATATTTAATATCTGTGACCTTTGGAAAATCATTTTATCATTCTGTACCTCAAAAGTTTTGCATTCAAAAATGAATATTATAAATAAATTTAGAATGACATATATGAAGGTACTTGGAGAAGGAAATGGCAGCCCACTCCAGTACTCTTGCCTGGAAAATCCCATGGACGGAGGAGGCTGGTAGCTACAGTCCATGGGGTTGCTAAGAGTCTGACACAACTGAGCAACTTATTTTCGCTTTTCACTTTCATGCATTGGAGAAGGAAATGGCAACCCACTTCAGCATTCTTGCCTGGAGAGTCCAAGAGATGGAGGAGCCTGGTGGGCTGCCATCTATGGGGTCGCACAGAATGGGTCATGACTGAAGCGACTTAGCAGCAGCAGCAGCATATGAAGGTACATTCTTCCTCTCAAGACTTTACTGGTTAGAACCTCCTAGGTTTTCTCTTCTGACCACTCCTCTCCAACTCTTCTCCAGACCTACAAACAAGTCTCTTCAAATTTCAGACTCATTTCTGGGAAGACTTCCAGCTACAAGCTTCCCTTGGATTTCTCCCCATCATAAACATTTCCCCTTTTTTCCTCACCGCCCTTCCCCCTTTAGAATATGACCTTTAAAAAAAAAAAAAAAAAACTGTCAACTTCCTCAATTATCTTATTTCCTTTCAGTTCTAAGAGATTGTCCATCAGTCTGGTACTCACCTTGTGAGGTGACTTTTGTGATTTGCTTTGTCAGGGCTGGTAGTGAGTGCCTGTGGCTGTCTGGTTTGCTTTAGTTCTCAAGCTCCTAGAATTAGGAGCTGAAGGAAGCTGGAGCAGCGTATGGTGGTCAGTGATTTTTCACATGAATTTCTGTTGATTTGTTGCTGTGAAATGAAGAAAAGCAACAGTAAGCAGTTTGATTCAATATGGACTACAATAAAGTACACCTATAAAATAAAACTAAGCATTTAATTTCCTTAGTATGAAGTTTTCAGAAATTATAATTATTTATTTGTAAGAAAAATAGCAACTTATCTATAATATCAAGTGATTTAATTTGACACACACACACATTCTAGATAACTGCTAATACAAATGAAATGTTAACTTCACATGCAATTTAAAATTTTCTAATAGCCATCCTGAAAAGGAAGTAAAATTATTTCAAATACATATTTTTCTTAATGCAGTATGCCTAAAATGTCATATCAGCTTGTAATCAATAAAAAATGATGAGATATTTCATGTTACTTTTTTTTTTTTTTTTAGTTTCCCAAGTTCAGAGGTGATGTTAGAAATAATCAAAAATCTACACATTGAGGATAGATATTAGTTGTGGTTGGCTGCTTATAGCACCTTCTCAAATTCCAATGGGAAAAATAAAAAGTGTTCCCATCCTAATCCTTGGAATCTGTAGATGTTACCTTACATACCAACAAAGGATTTTATAGATATATTTAAAGTAGAGATCTTAGGATGGGGAATGGGGAGATTTCTTGATTATTAGCTTTAAATTGCATAAGGTTTAAATACAATCACATGTATCCTTAAAGGGAGTAGCAGAGGGAGATTTTACCACAGAGGAAGAAGAGATATAAAAAATGCAATGACAGAAGCAAAGACTAGAGTGATGTGGCCACGTGCCAAGGAATCTCAGCAGCCCCCAGAAGAGCCCCTGGAAGACGAATGCATTCATGTCTGCTCAGTCCTGTCAAATTGTTTGTGACCCCATGGACTGTAGCCCACCAGGCTCCTCTGTCCAAGAGATCATCCCAGGCAAGAATACTGGAGTGAGTTGCCATTTCTTTCTCCAGGGGATCTTCCTGACCCAGGGATTGAACCTGTGTCCCCCTTCATCTCCTGTAGATTTTTTAACACTTGAGCCACCTGGGAAGCCCTGGAAAGGGCAAGGATCAAATTCTTTCTTAGAGTCTTCGGAGGAAATGTGGCTATGATAACACTCTGATTTAGTCCCAGTGATACTTATTGTGGACTGCTGGCATCCAGAATTGTGAGAGAATAAGCTTCTATTGTTTTAAACCATCGAGTTTCTGGGAAAGTGTTATAGCAGCTACAGGAAACTAGCACACAAGCCATTTAGAGTAATATAATAGCACTGCACTCTCTCTTTTGTTGTAATGTTAACAAAGGCCATTGGTCCGATTCCGAAAAAATGCCAATGAAATGTTCTACAAATGTTAGTGTTGAAAGTGCCTTACATAATCTTTCATCTTGCATGGTTTCAGCTACTACCAGTATGCTGAAAACTGTCATATCTGTGTTTCTATCTTTTACCACTCTCCTGTACTCCAAAGTAATATTTCCAGACATCTTCTGGGCATTATCACCCAGATATACTATAGTTATTAACAACTGGTCATACTCAAGTAGAACTCATCATTAAAACTCAAAATTATCTCCTCCTTCCTAGATTAGTTAATGGACAGTCATCTAAATCCAGAATGACTTTACCTATCTATTAGCTTAAGACAGCACTAGCTTTTATTGTTAATCCTGTATCCTATTTAATTTAGCTCTTGTCCCACTAAAAAATCGATTTCATTTTTAAGAAGTCTTTGTACTAAAAATTGCCTTTAAGTAATTTGGATATGGTAAATAAATCTCAATGTTTTGCCTTCCAGGTTTGGCCATGGTGTCATCTAGTAGTGTGTGAGAAGTAATTCAGTAAATAGAATATTCCCTTTAATATGCAAATAACATGGGGGGTGGGAAAGATTAGTTGTAACACTTCTATCTTTTCTTGATCCTTTCCAGAGACAAAGGAACTGCACATGATAGTGCATGTATGAAAATACAAAGCATTCTCAGACATAAATAGCACAGACAGGTACCTCCTTTTAGTTTCAAGTAGTAGTACAGGGATTATTTGATACTCTCACCCTTGTGCCATTTGGCATTGCAGCTAATTGTCTGTGGCCTGTCCCAAAGTAATTCAGTAAATAGAATATTCCCTTTAATATGCAAATAACATGGGGGGTGGGAAAGATTAGTTGTAACACTTCTATCTTTTCTTGATCCTTTCCAGAGACAAAGGAACTACACGTGATAGTGCATGTATGAAAATACAAAGCATTCTCAGACATAAATAGCACAGACAGGTACCTCCTTTTAGTTTCAAGTAGTAGTACAGGGATTATTTGATACTCTCACCCTTGTGCCATTTGGCATTGCAGCTAATTGTCTGTGGCCTGTCCCACAGCTTGTAAGTTTCAAAAAATTGTTAACCTCCACTCAATGGAGGTCATATGAAATGTGGGAAAGTAAAAGTTAAGTGTACATAAAATATATGGAGGACATACCAGTAGAAGAGTCCTGTCATAGTTTATAGTAGCCTTCACACCCTTGCTATAGTGGTTACTGTCATATCAGTTCAGTTCAAGTCAGTTAAGTCCCTCAGTCATGTCTGACTCTTTGAGACCTCATAGGCTGCAGCACACCAGTCTTCCCTGACCATCACCAACTCTCCAAGCTTACTCAAACTCATGTCCATCGAGTCAGTGATGCCATCCAACCACTCATTCTCTGTGTCCCCTTCTCCTCCCACCTTCAATCTTTCCCAGCATGAGGGTCTTTTCAAATGAGTCAGTTCTTTGCATCAGGTGGCCAAAGTACTGGAGTTTCAGCTTCATCATCAGTCCTTCCAATGAATATTCAGGACTGATTTCCTTTAGGATGGACTGGTTAGAGTGCCTTGCAGTCCAAGGGACTCTCAAGAGACTTCTCAAACACCACCATTCAAAAACATCAATTCTTCAGTGCTCACCTTTCTTTATAGTTAAACTCTCAAATCTATGCATGAGTATTGGAAAAACCATAGCTTTGACTAGACAGACGTTTGTCAGCAAAGTAATGTTTCTGNGGCAGAAAGTAAAGAGGAACTAAAGACATGAAAGAGGGGAGTGAAAAATCTGACTTAAAACTCAACATGAAAAAAAAAAAACAAAACCTAATATCATGGTCGCATCACTTCATGGCAAATAGAAGACGAAAAATTGGAAGCTGTGACAGATTTTATTTTCTTGATCTCTAAAATCCCTGAAGACTTTGACTTCAGCCTTGAAATTAAAAGACCTTGCTCCTTGGAAGGAAAGGTATAAAAGACCTAGATAGTTTATTAAAAAGCAGAGACATTATTTTGCCAATGAATGTCCATCTAGTCAAAGCTATGTTTTTTTTTTTTTTTCTATTAGTCATGTATGGATGTGAGAGTTGGACCATAAAGAAAGCTGAGCACTGAAAATTGATGCTTTTGAAATGTGCTGCTAGAGAAGACTCTTGTGAGTTCTTTGAACTTCAAGGACATCAAGACAGTCAATCCTAAAAGAAACCAACCAGGAATATTCATTGGAATGACTATTGTTGATGCTGAAACTTCAAGAATTTGGCGACCTATTGGAAAATGCTGACTCATTGGAAAAGACCAGGTGCCAGAATGGCTATCAGATAAGAAGATAAGAAATAAGTTGGCAAGGATGTGGATAAAAAGGAACTCTTTGCACTGTTGGTGGGAATGTAAATAACTGAGTCACTTTAAAAAAACAATATGCAGTTTCCTCAAAAAAAATTATAAATAGAACTATCATAAGATCCAGTGATTCCACTTCTGGGCTATATGCAAAGGAAATGAAAACAAATCTCAAAGAGACATAAGAAATTCAATGTTCACCACAGCATTACTTACAATATCCTAGATATGAAAGCATTTTAAGTGTGCATCAAAGGAAGAATAAATAAAAATATGCATTTATATAAAATTATTCAACCTTAAAAAGAAATTCTGCAATTTGTGACAATTGTACATTATGAAGGACACTATACCAGACTAGCTACTATGTAGCTAGTAGTAGCTTCTAGCTACTATGCTAAGTAGCTAGAAACAGAAGACAAAAACCAAATACCAAATCACACATACCTGTGGATTCAAAGAAGTTTTACTCATAATCAGAGAATAGAATAGTGTTTTTAATGGATTAGGGAATGGGGAAAATGCAGAGATGTTGGTTGAAAGATACAGTTTTATTTATAAGATGAATAAATTCTGGCATCTCAGAGACCATGGAATCTAATAACACGGTGATTATTGTTAAAAAAATATTATGTTGAAATATTGTGCTTGGAATTTGCTAAGAGTACTGGTGTGAGTGACAGAGGGATTAATTAACTTGAATGTAAAAACTCACAATGCATGTGTTTATCAATTATCATGTTGTATACATTGAAAACTCACATTGCACAACCTAAATATTTAACATTTTAATTTTTCAATCATATCTAAATAAAGCTGACAAAGTAAATATAAAGCAATGTCCTAACCTGATATATAGTATTTTTATTATAGCTATATTTTAGACAGCTTGCTTTTTATGTTTCTAATTATTTTTAATCCAAGAGTTGTGTAATAATGTTTTTCTTTTACTTCCATGTGGAAGAACTTTTTAAATTTCTCATTTCACTGAATTTTAAAGAGAATATTTCTTGTAAGATTTTAACTCCATATAACAGTGATGTTTCTTAGTGATCTAATATATGATTGATTATGTGACTGTTTTACGTTCACCTTAAAGATTTTTTTGTTGTTCTAGTCATCTGTCTTAAAATATTTATTAAGTTTCAACTCCCTGCTGATCTCTATTTTGAATTCTTAGGATTCAAAAGAAAACTAAATAAATAAAGTTCATTTACTCCTGGAAATTAGTTTTATTAGAAGAATATAGACAATGTATGATAAAAGGAGAGAATTCAGTGAAAAATCAGGAGAGGTGGGAAGATGAGCATGGACCTGTAAAGTAGTCAGAGAATATATATGTTTATTCAAGAAGTGTGTGGGCAGTCATGGAATATTTGTGAGGAGGACATCCAAGGTGTAGGAAAGGAAAGGTGTGAAATTCTTTAATTGTGAGTGTGTTGTTGTTGTCGAATTGCTCAGTCATGTCTGGTTCTTTGTGACCCCAGGGACTACAGGATACCAGGTCTCCCAGAGTTAGCTCAAACTCATGTCCGTTGAGTTGATGATACCATCCAACCATTGTATCCTTTGCTTCTCCCTTCTCCTACTGCTTTCAATTTTTCCCAGTGTAAGACCTCGCAGTCTTTTCTCAGAATCTGTCGCTCCAAAGACCACAGTGACTAGAATTCGATGCAATCAGCAAGAGGATTTATTAGGCCGACGCGCCGGGGTTCAGTCTCCACTCAAGGAGATGAACCCCGAACATCAATTGTGAGGAACTTTTATACCGAAAAATCACAGGCAGGTGTGGGAGGGGTCAGGATGTTGGGAACAATGTGGTAGGGGGCCATAGGCAGGTGTAGGTGGGGTGAGGACGTTTGATTGGTGGGATAGGTCTGCAGGTAATTAAGTCGAAACAGTTGACTGACCACCCTGCAGCGCTTGGCCAGTTCTTAAAGAAACAATTACCCGGAAAAATCCGACAGTAAATACATCTTTTTGAGAGGGGGTCTCTTTTGCAAGGTCAGGAAACTAGGTTATAAGTCATCAGTTAAGAATTAATAGAATGGGGCTTTGTTCGGCCTTTTCTCAGAATCTGTCGCTCCAAAGACCACAGTGACTCGAATTCGATGCAATAGGCAAGAGGATTTATTAGGCCGACGCGCCGGGGTTCAGTCTCCACGCAAGGAGATGAACCCCGAATATCAATTGTGAGGAACTTTTATACCGAAAAATCACAGGCAGGTGTGGGAGGGGTCAGGATATTGGGAACAATGTGGTAGGGGGCCATAGGCAGGTGTAGGTGGGGTGAGGACATCTGATTGGTGGGATAGGTCTGCAGATAATTAAGTCGAAACAGTTGACTGACCACCCTGCAGCGCTTGGCCAGTTCTTAAAGAAACAATTACCCGGAAAAATCCGACAGTAAATACATCTTTGAGAGGGGGTCTCTTCGCAAGGTCAGGAAACTAGGTTATAAGTCATCAGTTAAGAATTAATAGAATGGGGCTTTGTTAAGGACCAGGAGGCTCTGAGTCACCAGATAAGGGGAAGGTTATCTTCCATGAGGCATGGCCTGCCTCCGGGGTTTTAACATAAAGGGGACTTAAAATTTTAACCTAGGTTCCTCATTCCCCTCTTCTCCTTGTTCATGATTTCAATCCTGAAATCATAGACCGAGGTCTCCTCGGGGGATTGCTGCATATTGTTGTCTTAGGAAATCACAAAGAGAGTTTGCAGCATCATTACTTACTGGCATTAGCCACCAGGGTAATCCATTTTGGACTGACAATGGCATGGCAGTACACACCCAACAAGTTGAAGCATTATAAAATTCAGCATAAGAGTGTGCCCAAGAAATAAAAACATTTTTTTTCACATCGTTGTCAAGTTTTTTTAAATCAGCTTGTACAGTTTACATATGATTGTACTGTCCTCCATCTCTTTTTATTTCTGCTGCCACCAGGACTGAAAAAAACAGAACTTGTGAGATATTGTGACTTCACTGTTGCAAAAACCTCTTCACTACTTTGATTCTGCTCTGATTTCTCTTTCATATATTATTGCCAAATTAATCTTCTGAAAAAAATACACTATTATATTGTTTGTTTCCTTGACAGTACATCATTTGACAAACAGTCTCAATTCATTCGTCTGATGCTTAAGACTCTCCTGAATTTGAATTTCTCAGCTCTATTTTTAGAATTTTACACTCTTCCACAAAATGAGTTTTATACTTCACTCAAACAGAAATGATATCATAGTACAAAGTGTCAAAGAGCTTTTTTAGCTACCTAGCACTTTCAGAACACATTTCATATGTTGAAAGGAGTTTCTTTCTTTATGATTTCAGCCTCCATTACTGCCAAGAAACAGACATGGTCCCCAGATTAGACACACTGACTTGAAAAAAAAAAAGAAAAGAAGGAAGAGACATATAAGAAAAGAAAGGTACTGTGTAAACAACTTTATATGAGAGGGCTGATGAGATACTCAACAGTCAAAGGCAAAATAGAAATCTTTGTCCATAAAATTCTCAATTTAGTGTTCTCTGCCAACTGTTTTTATTTTATTATAATTTCTTCTTCTTCTTAATATTCTCAATTTGATTTACTTATCCAAAGCAGGATTTCCCTGGTGGCCTGCAATGCAGGAGATTTAGGAGAAGTATGGCAGACACGAGTTCATTCCCTGGGTGGGGAAAATCTCCTGGAGGAAGAAATGGCAATGCACTCAGTATTGTTGTCTGGAAAATTCCATAAACAAAGGGGCATGGCGGGCTACAGACCATGAGGTTGCAAAGAGTTGGACACAACGAGCATGTAATCATATACATATTGCCATATATAAATATGCACTTTAAATCTCAAATTACTTTTCTACTAAATAATAAAATGTACTCTTCTAGCTTTAGTTTTTATAAATTTTACTGAAGTATGTGTCACCTCTGACCAACTCTTCATCCTTGAAAAAGATCTTTTCACCTAAAATCATTTCTTTTACCAGTCATACCTTTCAGAACTTTAGCATTTTCTCCTTGCTAACTTCCTGTTGAGATCAGCTTGACAAGCAAGGTTTTTGAAAGCATGATACAGTGAGAGAATGAGAGACAAGACACAAGAATTTAGAGAAAAGCGAGGACCAGGGAACCAACACTGCTCTAAGGTGAAGGTGCCGAAACTGAATCCCAGCCAGTTTTATTATACTTTCAGCCGTGAATGAAAGAATATGTGGGGAGTTAAACTATAACTCATGTGGCCTTCAGGGCCAAAGAACAAAATGATCATTAACCATTGAGTAATTAGGAAACAGTAATCAATAACAAATCAGTAACTAAGACTAATATTCTTATCTATAGATTTTCCACCAGATACATAAAACATGTGACTCTGAGACTCCAGTTGAGAAACAGTCTGGGGTCAGTTTTCCAATTCCAGGATCATATCTTGTTTTCAAGATTATGAACTGTTCCCTCTGAACTTGTTCTAAGAGTCTCATGCCTTATAGCATCCCGTTTATCAATAATTGTAAATTTCTTTTGCAGCCCTTCTTTTATTCTTCCTGTCTCCTACAACTTCCCAAATGTGGATATTCCCTTTAGTTTAAAGAGAAAGGGCTTTTCTTGCTCTACATTTCTTTTCAAGTTTTTTTTTCTAAATACTCATTAATGATTATGTATTTATAAAGCTAAAGATATACTTATCTGACTTCTGAATTTTTGTTATAAGTCTCCAATATACTTCCAGATATCAATGCTAACTATCACACTGTATTTCTAAATTTTCTATATCTGGAATTGAATTTAAAGAAGCCTTCCATTCCACCTTTCTGGTTTCTGCAACATCACAGAAACTCTTTCTATAGTACTACCTTGAAATATCTCTCCTTTAGGATTCTCTGTATAAGGCGGTGAAAGTCATTCAGTTGTGTCCAGTTATTTGCGACATGGACTATACAGTCCATGGAATTCTCCAGGCCAGAAAACTGGAATGGGTAGTTGTTCCCTTCTCCAAGGGATCTTCCCAACTCAGGGATTCTTTATCAACTGAGCTATCAGGGAAGCCCGTATATGGCAGAGTCATAACTAAATTGGAATATCAATTCCATGAAATAGTCACAATTTCTTCAAGGAACTGAACAGCAAGCTAATGGACCACCCAGAATTATTCTCTCATTCATAATTGCATGAAGGTGAGGATAGAGTGGTAAAAACACTTTAATATGAAAAAAAGAGAATGAAATAATTATATTCAGTGTGAAAGAGGGGAAAACATCCTTGAAAATTTAACAAAATCATTATTTAAAGCATCTTTTACATTTATGAAACAATTAAAATAAGATTGCAAACACTAAGAAATATGGTACTTTATTTATTTATTTATTTTTACATATCTAAGATACATAGGCCTTGTAAACCAACAATCTTAATCCTCATAATGTAAAATTTCAGACTTGTTTTCAAATTACATTCAGTAAGGACATAAAGATGAATGAAATTATAGCTCCATTCACGTTAGGGTTATAATAATTTTAACAGTATGCTTTGATTTGGAGATTGTAGGGTTGTGTGGCATAAAATATATTATGTAAAAGTATCTGTTTCCACATCTGATACTGACATTCAAAGTTCAACATCAGAGCAAGCAGAAGAGATAAAAATAGAGATTTTTTTTAAAAGACCCTACGAGTTCTTTCTCATGATGTACTCTGCATATAAGTTAAATAAGCAGGGTAACAATATACAGCCTTGATGTACTCTTTTTCCTATTTGGAACCAGTCTGTTGTTCCACGTCCAGTTCTTCCTGACCTGCATATAGGTTTCTCAAGAGGCAGGTCAGGTGGCCTGGTATTCCCATCTCTTAAGAGTTTTCCACAGTTTATTGTGATTCACACAGTCAAAGGCTTTGGCATAGTCAATAAAGCAGAAATAGATGTTTTTCTGGAACTCTCTTGCTTTGTCCATGATCCAGCGGATGTTTGGCAATTTGATCTCTGGTTCCTCTGCCTTTTCTAAAACCAGCTTGAACATCAGGAAGTTCACGGTTCACGTATTGCTGAAGCCTGGCTTGGAAAATTTTGAGCATTACTTTACTAGCATGTGAGATGAGTGCAATTGTGCGGTAGTTTGAGCATTCTCTGGTATTGCCTTTCTTTGGAATTGGAATGAAAACTGATCTTTTCTAGTCCTGTGGCCACTGCTAAGTTTTCCAGATTTGCTGGCATATTGAGTGCAGCACTTCCACAGCATCATCTTTCAGAATTTGAAAGAGCTCAACTGGAATTCCATCACCTCCACTAGCTTTGTTCATAGTGATGCTTTCTAAGGCCCATTTGACTTCACATTCCAGGATGTCTGGCTCTAGATGAGTGATCACACCGTCGTGATTATCTAAGTACATCATGAGAAATGTTGGACTGGAAGAAACACAAGCTGGAATCAAGATTGCTGGGAGAAATATCAGTAACCTCAGATATGCAGATGACACCACCCTTCTGGCAGAAAGTGAAGAGGAACTAAAAAGCCTCTTGATGAAAGTGAAAGTGAAGAGTGGAAAAGTTGGCTTAAAGCTCAACATTCAGAAAACGAAGATCATGGCATCCCGTCCCATCACTTCATGGGAAATAGATGGAGAAACAGTGGAAATAGTGGCAGACTTTATTTTCTGGGCTCCAAAATCACTGCAGATGGTGACTGCAGCCATGAAATTAAAGGATGCTTACTACTTGGAAGAAAAATCATGACCAACATAGAGAGCATATTGAAAAGCCGAGACATTACTTAGTGGTTTTTCCTGCGGTCATATATGGATGTGAGAGTTGGACTGTGAATAAGGCTGAGCGCTGAAGAATTGATGCTTTTGAATTGTGGTGTTGGAGAAGATCTTGAGGGTCCCTTGGACTGCAAGGAGATCCAACCAGTCCATTCTGAAGGAGATAAACCCTGGGATTTCTTTGGAAGGAATGATGCTAAAGCTGAAACTCCAGTATTTTGGCCACCTCATGCGAAGAGTTGACTCATTGGAAAAGTCTGTGATGCTGGGAGGGATTGAGGGCAGGAGGAGGAGATGACAGAGGATGAGATGGCTGGATGGCATCACTGACTTGATGGACGTGAGTCTGAGTGAACTCTGGGAGATGGTGATGGACAGGGAGGTCTGGCATGCTGTGATTCATGGGGTCACAAAGAGTCAGACACGACTGAGTGACTGAACTGAACTGAACTGATGAATTGTTTGGAAAAAGATGCAAGGCCTCTTGGGCGGATATTAGGAATTTAACAAGGAAGGTAGAGATTAAACGATAGAAATAAGAGAGTAGAGACTAAAGCGACTTAGTAGCAGTAGCAGTAGAGAGCCTAATCAAAGTATGACATATGTTTAGGAAGAAGATACAAGCAAATTTAGGAATAAAGAATAAAGATAAGAGAAGCCTTGGGAGTTTGAGTTTAGCCAATGCAAACTGTTATATATAGAATATATAAACAACTATGTCCGATTTTGAATAGCGCAGGGAACTATATTCAATATTCTGTGTTGTGTAAGCTATATGATTGACACACAGTTTCTGCCAAACCACAGCGAGTTTGCAGTCTTAGGTCTTTTAGTAAACTGCCTTATCTCTTAATACTGTGTATCCTTTGGTGTTTCTGAGGTTATATTTTCAAGTTCAAAGTCTTCCTTTAAAAGATATATGGCAAAGTGCCAAAGAAGTAACTGTACTGGCTTTTGGGTAGATAGACTAAACTTTAGTCTTCTAAAGTTTCCTTATTTTCTATTATGAGCCTATATGACTTTTGTAATTAAAAAAAAAATTGCTAAAACATGCCAGTCTCTTTTAAAATCAACAAGTTCTGTTATTCATTAAGTCAATCAGGGAATGAGTCCAGATTTTATTTCATGAATTAGTATCAAAGAAATAAATATAATATATTCACCCATAATGATATTTAAATATGAATCTTTTTTCACTAGCTTAAGCTCCAAAAAGCAGATAGGATTTCATAGAGTATCTTCCAAAATTAAGTAATGGAAATCAGGGAAAAATGGTGATCATAAGATTGCTTGGGCTCCTCAATGACCAAGATTCATATTCTCTCTCTCTGTCTCATTTAATAATTATTCTATATTTCAAAACAAAGCTGCACTCCAAGATTTCAGAAGGATCCCATACTTCTACTTGTGAAAATTCTTTTAACTGGAGTGCTGTTAGCTAGAAAAACATTCTGACATCATGGAGAACTTGTCTCTAAAACATACTAATTGATTGGAGTTTAATGTGACTATATTGATAGAAGCAACCTCTCAGGCCTTGTCTCCTCCTGCTATAGCTCTGGAATCATGAAAATCCTGGTTACTCGCTTAGCTTGACTCGGCCACCAATGTCATTTCTGACCTTAACCCAAGAAGGATGTAAGTAGTTTAGTTCAACTGAATGAAAATCAGTATGAAATCATCTTTGTGCTAGTTATTCATTATCTTATTAAACAACAGTGTATACTGGAATGATTGTGTGCCCAAGACTACGCATGCTCAGTTGCTTAAGTCATGTCCTCTTTGCAACCCCATGGAATGTAGCCCACCCAACTCGTCTGTTCATGGGATTTTCCAGGCAAGAATACTGGAATGGGTAACCATTTCCTTCTCCAGAGCATCTTCCTAACTTAGGGATTGAACCCGTGTCACCTGTGTCTCCTGCACTGGCAGACAGATTCTTTACCACTGAGCCTCTTGGGAAGCCTAAAGATCTAAACGTAAGACCAGAAACTATAAAACTCTTAGAGGAGAACATAAGCAAAACACTCTCCAACATAAATCACAGCAGGGTCCTCTATGACCCACCTCCCAGAATATAGGAAATAAAAGCAAAAATAAACAAATGGGACTTAATTAAACTTAAAAGCTTCTGCACAACAAAGGAAACTATAAGCAAGGTGAAAAGACAGCCTTCGGAATGGGAGAAAATAATAGCAAATGAAGCAACTGACCAACAACTAATCTCAAAAATATACAAACAACTCGTGCAGCTCAATTCCAGAAAAATAAATGACTCAATCAAAAAATGGGCCAAAGAACTAAATAGACATTTCTCCAAAGAAGACATATGGATGGCTAACAAACACATGAAAAGATGTTCGACATCACTCATTATCAGAGAAATGCAAATCAAGACCACAATGAGGTACAATTTCACACCAGTAAGAATGGCTGCTATCCAAAAGTCTACAAGCAATAAATGCTGGAGAGGGTGTGGAGAAAAGGGAACCCTCTTACACTGTTGGTGGGAATGCAAACTAGTACAGCCACTATGGAGAACAGTGTGGAGATTCCTTAAAAAGTTGCAAAAAGAACTGCCATATGACCCAGCAATCCCACTGCTGGGCAGACACACTGAGGAAACTAGAATTGAAAGAGACACGTGTACCCCAATGTTCATCACAGCACTGTTTATAATAGGCAGAACATGGAAGCAACCTAGATGTCCATCAGCAGATGAATGGATAAGAAAGCAGTGGTACATATACACAATGGAGTATTACTCGGCCGTCAAAAAGAATACATTTGAATCAGTTCTAATGAGGTGGATGAAACTGGAACCTATTATACAGAGTGAAGTAAGTCAGAAAGAAAAACACCAATACAGTATACTAACACATATTTATGGAATTTAGAAAGATGGTAATGATAACCCTGTATGTGAGACAGCAAAAGAGACACAGATGTACAGAACAGACTTTTTGACTCTGTGAGAGAGGGAGAGGGTGGGATGATTTGGGAGAATGGCATTGAAACATGTATAATATCATATAAGAAATGAATCACCAGTCTAGGTTTGATGCAGGATACAGGATGCTTGGGGCTGTTGCACTGGGATGACACAGAGGGATGGTATGGGAAGGGAGGTGGGAGGGGGGTTCAGGAGTGGGAACTTATGTACACCTGTGGTGGATTCATGTTGATGTATGGCAAAACCAATACAGTATTGTAAAGTAAAAATAAATAAATAAATAAATAAAATAAAATTAGAAAAATAAAGAAAGAAAGAAAGAAAATAAATAAAAAAAAAAAAAAATTAAAGCTACCTTCCAAATACAACATCAGAGCTAAGGGAAAATGCAGACTGGGTAAAAACTGGACCAGTTTTGTACAGATCATTAGGTTTATTAAATACTAAAGAGTTGCAATTTTCAATTATATATGGTAGTCAAAACAAAAAGAAATGGACATGATCTGCCTCTCAATTTAAAATGTTTACAAAATATAAACATATTAATTGCTTAATGAAAGCAATAGATTTGTTGTCACTTAGGACAGGAATATCTCTCTTTAAGAGATGGTAAAGGATGTGATGCATCCCAACAACCTCCTAATAATAAATGTAATACTGAATTTCAGAAAATAGAATCACGCTTGAAAGGAGAAAGAACAGTAAAAGGGAGGTGTACTTCATCTGGGAAGAATATAATAGTTGGAGATCAATTTTTAACAATCTTTCTCCATTTTTCACCCCCTGGGACTAAAATGCTTACTACGAGACTATTCTCTCTGGTATGCACTATCCAATCCAACTGTATACTCCAGGAGTATAAAACTACAGAAAAGGAAAAAAAAAAAAATGACAACACTAGTATTGAGATATGGGAAGAGGTCGTAGCTTTTAAACACCACCTCCCTTCTTGCCACACATACATACATAAGCATATATACTCACAATCTTAGCTGTACATTTGATAAAAACTAAATGTCACATAGTTCAAGATCATTTATGTGAGGTAGAATTAGACCTGCCCCAGAGTCTATCTAACTTTGATCTTGGGCAAATTAACCAATCCTTTCATCATTAAATAGGGATAATACTGATACCTACTTAATACAATTTTGAGTAAGATTAAATAAATCAATTTTTATAAAAGGCTTAGAAAACTACCAGCATGTAATATGCATTATTTGTTTATTTTAAAAACAACAAGAAATGTCTATAAATATTGGAGGATCAACATTCTACATTGTTCAATCATTTATTTATTTAAAAAATGTTTATTGTATATCTATTGTGTCAAGCCCTGAATTTAAGATACATTATGGCAGCTGTGACTATGATAGATCTCCTGCCATCAAGCCCTAATATCTTAATAACTATTTTACTTCTAAATCTAACAACTGATTTCTATCTCTTTCTCTTTCTCTCTTTTTTCATTTCTTTTATTTATTTAAAAAATTGTCTCACTAGTTAACAATTCAATAAAATATTGCACATAAAACATAGTTTAAAAAGCTGGTCTAGTCATATTGCTTGTATGTAACACTACAGATTAAAGTGACTATAGTGTTAAATTTTTGTGAGGGTAAATTGAGGAGCCAAATGCAAACTCCACCTTTATTTGAAGATGGGCTTTTAACTAGTGAGTACTGTCTGGAGATGTGGACCTAATCATAAGAGTGTACAGCTAAATATGCTCAATTATGAAGGAAGTTTAGCTCTAGGCTCAAGTTTACTCCATATTATTCTTCCTTATCATAAACATGGTAACATATAACCACTGACAGCTCCAACAGATACAAACACAATGTATATTCTTGATAACGCTTGACTGTGACCAAAACTAATGCTTTCTTTCAATAGAAACAAGACACATGTACTTAAGTATGCATTTGAAATCAAGGTGTAGTATTTAAAATGTCTCATGTTAACATGTATATTTGTTGGGTTCTTGATTTAAATTATCTATATTTGCATATTTATGCATATCATTTATGCGTATCCTTAATGCATATCAGGAAGCTAAAGTTTAAATATTTTATTTTCATTTCTTGGCAGAAAAGTTGATTGTGATGTAAATTTTCTTCTAAATTATTTTGTGACATTGTTTTCTCCACTAAAGAATGAAAGAACAAAAACACTTTATAAATTAATTATATCTTTAGTTTTCCTAATGGAAAACATTCATATTAATGTCAGTATTCAAGCCTCATAGGAAAATATATTTATGTATTAAGTAAATGAAATATTTAAGATATGTATGTAAATCATTTTAAGGGTTTTGAAAAAAAAAAAATCCATTTAGTTTACCAAGGGAAAGTTTTCAAAGTTAAATCTGAATTAAAAGAAATTACATTTATATTGCTCAGATCCACAGTTAACTGAAATTACCTGAAATTAAAAGTTCAAGATTAGAATTTTTGTTGTGAGCTAATACTGGTGACAGAAAAGTAAATATTTTAACATATATTAAGTTCTAAATAAACAATGACTCTATAAGAATTATAAAATTCTTACATGATACATCTGCTGCTGTTGCTCTGCTAAGTCGCTTCAGTGATGTCTGACTCTGTATGACCGCATAGACGGCAGCCCACCAGGCTCCCCCATCCCTGGGATTCTCCAGGCAAAAACACTGGAGTGGGTTGCCATTTCCTTCTCCAGTGCATGAAAGTGAAAAGTGAAAGTGAAGTCGCTTAGTTGTGTCAGACTCGTAGCGTCCCCATGGACTGCAGCCATGGGATTTTCCAGGCAAGAGTACTGACTGGAGTGGGGTGCCATTGCCTTCTCCAACATGATACATATTAGTAACAAATATTACAGAAGATTATCTTTTAATTTTGTTGATTCTAAAATGTTCATTAAAATATATCCATACATAAGAGTTAAGAAATATCTTTTGGAATATAGTGTTTCAATATTGAAAAGTATTTAAAATGTATATGTAAACTTCTGTTTTATTTATATCTTTAATACCAATGAATATGGCAACATAGTAGTTATATGTTTAAAACAATCATGATTATTTGATAGAGTGACTAAACAAATAAACAAAGTTTTCCAAGAGTCTGTTTCCTCTTTGCAAGATACTCAAGAAAGCAAGCATAAAAATACCTTACTTAGCCATATTCTTATAGAATACCCTATTACTGAAATTCTATTATTGTCAGTAATATAAAACTAATTTGAGTCAAAAATTAATGTATTTTAATATATTACCATAAAATAGCAAAAATTAACAAAAATAAGCTGTGATAAATATTTGAGAAAACAATATTGGAAAAAAACAATAAAAGGGTGTAAAATTTCTAGTAGTTTTAACTATTAGACTGTAAAAAATTTTCCCCAGAGTGAAACTCTAAACTTAAACTTTGTTTATAATTTTTACTTATAAAAAGTAGTAATACTGGAATTAAAAAAATATATATGTATAAAGTATATAATTCATGGCATCAGATGTAAAATCACTGATAATGGAAACATATAAATCTAACTATACATAAAGTAGAACAATAACTATCATGTCCTCAACAAATGCTGTGAAACAAGTGGTGTTAAAATTTATTAATAAAAATACTTTTATTTGTTTTTCTATAATATTTTGATATAGACCAGGGATTGGCAAACTTCTATCCACAAACCATATCTGGTTCACCAGCTGTTTTGGAAATAAAGTTTTATTTAAACAAAATTGCATCCATTCCTTTACGAATGGTCTATGGCTGATTTTGTTCTACCATACACTTAAATAATTATGATAGAGACCATATAGCTTACAAAACTTAAATTATTTACTACCTGGTTCTTTATAGGAAAAATTTGTTCAATCCAAAATAGATCATTATTATAAATAATCTATTATTACTAATTAGATGATTTAAAGTGGTGTTTCAAATGCTTCTTGGTTTCAAATGCATATTGCTATAAGAACTTTTTATTTCCTTAATTCCTCAGTATTTTAACAGTAAAGATAAAAGTTATACTTTATAATTTTCTCTGACATGTTAAAACTTCTAAAATTAAATAGGTTTTAAAAGTACTGAAGCATTGGATTTAATTAATTTTATATATCTGAATTACCACAAGAGAATTCAAACTCTACAACTGTTTTTCATGAAATGAACTTGGAACATTTATGGATCTATGCAAAAAATAAAATAGTCTATGCATCACTGCTTAGCTTTATCCATTTGGCTTATCACCAGGTAATTTTTTTAATTTAAAATTTATAACAAAACTGTTTTTCTCATATATGTGCAATTACCTGCACTTTTATATTTATTGGACTCCCCTATAGCTCAGTTGGTTAAGAATCCACCTGCAATGCAGGAGACCCTGGTTTGATTCCTGGATGGGGAAGATCCACTGGAAAGGGATAGACCAGCCACTCCAGTATTCTTGGGCTTCCCTGTTGCTCAGCTGGTAGAGAATCTGCCTGCAATGCGGGAGGGCTGTGTTCTATACCTGGGTTGGGAAGATCAAATGGAGAAGGAAAAGGTTACCCATTCCAGCATTCTGGCCTGGGGAGACCTGGGTTCTATCCCTGAGTTGGGAAGATCGCCTCGAGAAGGGAAAGGCTACTCATTCCAGTATTCTGGCCTGGAGAATTCCATGGACTGTATAGTCTATGCGGTCAAAAAGAGTCGGACATGACTCAGCAACTTTCACTTTAACTTTACATTTATTTATTTATTTATTTTTAGCTCTTTTATTTTTTTAAAATAAATCTATTTATTTTAATTGGAGGTTAATTACTTTACAATATTGTACTGGTTTTGCCATACATCAACATGTAGCCACCACAGATACACACATGTTCCCCACCCTGAACCTCCCTTCCTCCTACCTCCCCATACCATCCCTCTGGGTCATCCCAGTGCACCAGCCCCAAGCATCCAGTATCATGCATTGAACCTGGGCTGGCGACTCGTTTCATATTTGATATACATGTTTCAATGCCATTCTCCCAAATCATCCCACCCTCTTTCTCTCCCACAGAGTCCAAAAGACTGTTCTATACATCTGTGTCTCTTTTGCTGTCTTGCATACAGGGTTATCATTACCATGTTTCTAAATTCCATATATATGCATTAGTATACTGTATTGATGTTTTTCTTTCTGGCTTACTTCACTCCGTAAAATCGGCTCCAGTTTCATCCACGTCATTAGAACTGATTCAAATGTATTGTTTTTAATGGCTGAGTAATACTCCATTGTGTATATGTACCACTGCTTTCTTATCCATTCATCTGCTGATGGACATCTAGGTTGCTTCCATGTCCTGGCTATCATAAACAGCGCTGTGATGAACATTGGGTACACGTGTCTCTTTCAATTCTGGTTTCCTCAGTGTGTATGCCCAGCAGTGGGATTGCTGGGTCATAAGGCAGTTCTATTTCCAATTTTTAAGGAATCCCCACACTGTTCTTCGTAGTGGCTGTACTAGTTCACAGGACTAGAACAAATAATTTCTCAATTTGTATGGAAATACAAAAGACCTCAAATAGCCAAAGTAATCTTGAGAAAGAAGAATGGAACTGGAGGGATCAATCTGCCTGACTTCAGGCTCTACTACAAAGCCACAGTCATCAAGACAGTATGGTACTGGCACAAAGACAGAAATATAGATCAATGAAACAAAATAGAAAGCCCAGAGATAAATCCACGCACCTATGGACACCTTATCCTTGACAGAGGATGCAAGAGTATACAATGGATTAAAGACAATCTCTTTAACAAGTGGTGCTGGGAAAATTGGTCAACCACTTATAAAAAAATGAAACTGGAACACTTTCTAACACCATATACAAAAATAAACTCAAAATGGATTAAAGATCTAAATGTAAGACCAGAAAATATAAAACTCCTAGAAGAGAACATAGGCAAAACACTCTCCAACATACACAGCAGGATCCTCTATGATCCACCTCCCAGAATACTGGAAATAAAATAAAAAATAAACAAATGGGACCTAATTAAACATAAAAGCTTCTGCACAACAAAGGAAACTATAAGCAAGGTGAAAAGACAGCCTTCAGAATGGGAGAAAATAATGGCAAATGAAGCAACTAACAAACAACTAATCTCAAAAATATACAAGCAATTCATGCAGCTCAATTCCAGAAAAAAAAGACCCAATCAAAAAATGGGCCAAAGAACTAAATAGACATTTCTCCAAAGAAGACATACGAATGGCTAACAAACACATGAAAAGATGCTCAACATCACTCATTATCAGAGAAATGCAAATCAAAACCACAATGAGGTATCATTTCACACCAGTCAGAATAGCTGCTCTCCAAAAGTCTACAAGTAATAAATGCTGGAGAGGGTGTGGGAAAAGGAAACCCTCTTACATTGTTGGTGGAAATATATTTATTTAAACAGATGTGCACATGTTTGCACAAAATAAAAATGCTATGATTAGAATATGCTATGATTTTATAAATCCATCTTGATAATCCATAATTTATTTTTCTGATTTTTCTAAATCAGCAATTCTTAGTGACTGGCAAGCCAATAAACAGTTTTTATTTCAAGAATGTCACTTTCTGCTCTGCCTCAGAGGTATCTTTGTAAAGAGCACAATTTCTGCTAATATGTAGATTAACACATGTAAGAGTCATTCAAGTAGTTATTATTCAATTTAAATATAACGTTGCATAATTGCGTCATAATGCAGCTTCCATTCAGCTGCTTAATAGTCTTGACATCATATAATCTCAAATCGCTAACCTAAGAGCAACCCCTGCTGGCAAACAGAGGCTAAGCTGCAAACATTTTAACCATAGTTTTTCAATGTCATTTGACCATGTCATATTAAAAAGTGTTTGAGGGAAGATTTTAACATTTTTGTTGTATATAGCTGAGTGACAAATTGTGCACTTTTAATACAAAATGAAGGTAAGTATGGTATATTTGTTTTAGGACTAAAAAAAAAATCATAAGATTTCTGTTAAATGCTTGATTCTCAATTCTCAATTTTGTGGCCTGAGGATCACTTAGGAAGAAAAGTTAAAGATAAGAGCTCAGATTTCAGAGGATCTTAAAAATATTGAATGAAAGGATGATGTATCAAAAAGTTTACTGCAAAATACAAAGTTTTATATAAACAAGCTAATTCTAAATTTTAAGAATGGTTCTCGTACAATGAACCTAATAGATATGAATAACTTAGTGAATTTCCTTTCCAGATTCAGGTAATACTTTTCTATCAGAAGCATATAAAATAAATGCCATCTCAATATAATTTCCAAATATCACATCTACTAAGGATACAACCACACTTTTGGGGTCTATGATATGGAAACATATACCAAGTTGAACTATAAAATATGTCTTGTGTAGTAGCAAATAATTTTAAGTAAATATATATAATATTTTATTTTTTAGACTGAGCAACGTGGAGTATACACATTGTATAAAGGCATGCACATCTAGTCTAACAAAACTATCCACACAGAAAGATTATACTTGAACAACAGTGAACAACTCAAACCCACAAACACTGAGTGGAATATATAGTTATATGTCCTAAATCCACTTGACACTGCTGTCCATTTTTTGAATAAAATTATTCCTCTGTATTTCATGGAGACACCCTGATAAATTGTGAGAAATAAATAAAAATTTAGGTCCTTTTTTTTAAATGTTTAATACAGACAGTTCTTTATAAAACAGAACTCTCTACAACTGAGAGTTGTACAAGTGGCTCTTACTTCTCCCAAGTGTATTTCCCATAGGAATACATCATTCATATTTCTCCACTCTGCTAATTATTTGCACAAACCTTGGCTCTTCTTTCATAACAATAATGCTATCTAACATGAAATGTCTGGTACAGTGGTCTCAAAGTGTGGTCAAGGATCTTGGAGGTCTCTAAGGCACTTTCACTGAGTTCATGAAGTCAAATCTATTTTTGTAATACTAAAATGTCATTTGCCATTTTCACTTTTTTGACATTTGCACTGAAGGTGCAAAAGCAATGGTGAAGAAAACTGCTAGTGTCTCACTAAAAATCAGGGCACTGGTACCAAACTGAATCCTTTACCATCATACACAGTTAAAAAAGAAAAGAAAAAAAATCAGATACACTTAAGAATAACCACAATGCAAAAAAAAAAAAAAATTAATTTTACTAAATCACAACCCATGAATATGTCTTTTTTACTTCTCCCTGTGGTAAAATAGAAAATTTATATATGCACTTCTGTTATAGACTAAAGTAAAATGGTCATCTCCAGGAAAATCAGATGTGTGATTATTTGAGTTGAGTGGTACTAGTTGTGCTTTACATAGAAAAGAATTTTTACTTGAAAGAACAACTGACAGACAATCTACAATTATCTGGAAGATTATCTGGCAGAAATTTTGACAGAAAGAATACAGTAAGTTTATACTTCAAGGAAAACAATTATTTGTTAATAATAAAATTCAGAATTTTAGGCAAAATTAAGACCTATAAAAAAACTTGCATCTATCATGATAGGCTTAGGAACTTTCCAATAAATAAAGATTTTTCTAATATTATTGTTCGTGACTTTAATGAATGTGATTTTTGAATGTTGCATAATGAAATGTGGCAACTTTTGGGAGATAGCATAATCAGTTAACCAACATTTTTCAGGTGACCAATGCATGATGTTATGAGACTATGCATCATAAAAGATTCATTCCAAGTATATAACAGATCAATGGGATTTAATGTAACAGAGCTCTGAAAGTTCATTGATGTAGTTTCAAATCCCACATTGCAACAAAGCTTTAGGAAACAATCATTTGTCAAGATTTGATGTTCTACCAAAGAATATCCACAATTATCAGAAAAGCTTTTAAAAATATTTCTCCATTTTCCACCTATATATCTATTTATGAACAGATTATCTTCATATACTTCCACAAAAACAATGTATCACAACAGATTGCATACAGAAAAGATAGGGTAACTCATTTGTTTTATTATGGTAAATAGTACAGACTCACAAAAGCTTAACAATGTAACAAAACCATTCTTTAAACTCAATTTTTGGTCTGGAAAATATAGTTACTTTTCCTTAAAAATATTATTTATTTTAGCTTGTAAGATATACATTGCTATAATTTTTAATTAATTAATTAGAAAATTATTTTAAAATCCTATTATGCCAAGTATTAATAGCTATAGCCCACATAGACATTCATTAGGGTGCGCAAGAGTTTTTAAGTTTGTAGAAGGGTCCTCAGTTCAGTTCAGTCACTCAGTGATGTCCGACTCTTTGCGACCCCCATGAATTGCAGCACACCAGGCCTCCGTGTCCATCACCAACTCCTGGAGTTCACTCAGACTCAGGTCCATCGAGTCAGTGATGCCATCCAACCATCTCATCCTCTGTTGTCCCCTTCTCCTCCTGCCCCCAATCCCTCCCAGCATCAGGGTCTTTTCCAATCAGTCAACTCTTTGCATGAGGTGGCCAAAGTACTAAAGTTTCAGCTTTGGCATCATTTCTTCTAAAGAACACCCAGGACTGATCTCCTTTAGGATTGACTGGTTGGATCTCCTTGCAGTCCAAGGGACTCTCAAGAGTCTTCTCCAACACAGTTCAAAAGCATCAATTCTTTGGTGTTCAGCTTTCTTCACAGTCCAACACTCACATCCATACATGACCACTGGAAAAACCATAGCCTTGACTAGACGGACCTTTGTTGGCAAAGTAATATCTTGGCTTTTGAATATGCTATCTAGGTTGGTCATAACTTTCCTTCCAAGGAGTAAGCATCTTTTAATTTCATGGCTGCAATCACCTTCTGCTGTGATTTTGAAGCCCAAAAAATAAAGTCTGACACTGTTTCCATGTTTCTCCATCTGTTGCCCGTGAAGTGATGGGACGAGATGCCATGATCTTAGATTTCTGAATGTTGAGCTTTAAGCCAACTTTTGGCACTCAGCTTTCTTCACAGTCCAACTCTCACATCCATACATGACCACTGGAAAAACCATAGCCTTGACTAGACGGACCTTTGTTGGCAAAGTAATATCTTGGCTTTTGAATATGCTATCTAGGTTGGTCATAACTTTCCTTCCAAGGAGTAAGCATCTTTTAATTTCATGGCTGCAATCACCTTCTGCTGTGATTTTGAAGCCCAAAAAATAAAGTCTGACACTGTTTCCATGTTTCTCCATCTGTTGCCCGTGAAGTGATGGGACGAGATGCCATGATCTTAGATTTCTGAATGTTGAGCTTTAAGCCAACTTTTTCACTCTCCTCTTTCACTTTCATCAAGAGGCTTTTGAATTCCTCTTCACTTTCTGCGATAAGGGTGGTGTCATCTGCATATCTGAGGTTATTGAGATTTCTCCAGGCAATTTTGATTCCAGCTTGTGCTTCCTCCATCCCAGCGTTTCTCATGATGTACTCTGCATATAAGTTAAATAAGCAGGGTGACAATATACAGTCTTGATGTACTCCTTTCCCTATTTGGAACCAGTCTGTTCCATGTCCAGTTCTAACTGTTGCTTCCTGACCTGCATATAGGTTTCTCATGAGGCAGGTCAGGTGGTCTGGTATTCCCATCTCTTTCAGAATTTTCCACAGTTTCTTGTGATCCACACAGTCAAAGGCTTTGGCATAGTCAATAAAGCATCCGAGGTCATGGGTGGCGGCCGAGAGTGCCAGGCTGCAATGGCGCAGAAGGAGCCAAGAGGAGCTACCCCATGCCGAGGTCACGGGCAGCACCCGAGAGGAGCTACCCCACGTCCAAGGAGCTGTGGTTGCGCGGGGGCAGGAAGGCGGAGAGGAGCTACTCCACTCAAGAAGGGTCCTAAAACCACAAATTTGACAACTATTGACTTGATACAGTTAGATTCTAGCTTATTGACTGCAGATATTAGTTCATCAGTCCTCAAAGCAATCATATGAGCAATATTATTTTAACAATTTATAGATGAAATGGAACTGCAGAAATTTGTCAGAGGTCACATAACTAAAATGGAATAAAGCCAGAATTTGAACACCAGGTCCCATGCTGTTTACTATTATACTACTTCCATGATTTTGGTGATGAAGTCTCCTCCAGAGAATTTATCTGATAGTCTAAGTTTTCCACTGAGGAGCACTGACAAACAGAATCAGTGACAAAACAAAATACCTGAATTTGATTTCTAACTCTACAATAAATTCCTTGAGGTTCAATAGCTTAAACACTGAGCAAATTAATAATGTTCATGGCTCTTGTAATAAGCATATTAAATAACTCATATAAAAATTCTGTACAAATATAAAGCATACTAAAGTTATTACTGCCTTTGCTTTATGTTTCAACCGAAGACATTCCTCCCCACAAAGCCTTTTTAACTATCACGTTCCTCCATGTTTGTGGTCTTTCTAAAGATTTATGGTATTTTTTAATGCATTCATTTGAGAACTCATTTTTTTATTTTATGTATGTCTCCTATATTCATTCATGCTTAAGTTATAGGATCTACACCATAGGGAATCTATATCTAAGTGAATGCCCAGCTTCTAACGTATGGCTCTCTAGCCAAAAGCACCCAGTAAGCGTTTTCTTATGAAATCAGTGATTCCACTATCATTCAGGTTTAATATCAGCCCACTCCAAACCTAATGAATTTGACTTAACTTTTTTTGTTTTTTGTTTTTTGAGGAAAAGAGCCAGTAATGATATTCTTACTGAGATAGTAAAAGACACACGTAGGAGAAATTTTAGAAAGGTATCTACCAAGGACCATTTAAGCCGATAAAATGAAAACATACCTTAGGGAAGAATAAAAAAAGCAAGACAGCAAAAGAGACACAGATGTATAGAACGGCCTTTTGGACTCTGTAGGAGAGGGAGAGGGTGGGATGGGTTGGCAGAGTGGCAGTGTAACACGTGTGATATCATAAGTGAAACGAATCGCCAGTCCAGGTTTGATGCAGGATGCAGGATGCTTCGGACTGATGCATGGGGATAATCTTTTGGACTCGGTAGGAGAGGGAGAGGGTGGGCTGGGTTGGCAGAGTGGCAGTGTAACACGTGTGATATCATAAGTGAAACGAATCGCCAGTCCAGGTTTGATGCAGGATGCAGGATGCTTCGGACTGATGCATGGGGATAATCCAGAGAGAGGGTGTGGGGTGGGAGGGGGGAGGTGGGGGTCGGGATTGGGAGTTCATGTACACTCGTGGCTGATTCATGTCGATGTGTAGCAAAACGAATGCAGTATTGTAAAGCAAAACAAACTAAAAAAATAAAAATTAATTAAAAAAAAAGCAATGGTGATCTATACTTATAATGAAGTTCCGAAGATATATCTATACACATGTGTTCTTGTTTTAAACTCTTAGGTTCTTACATGCAAAGGTTGTAAATATTTTGTGTATTGTCTTTGAGATGTGCAAACCTTGATGAGTTGGTCTATAATCACATCCAAACACATCACAAAAATTATACTGGATCTCTGGATACCATAGTGATGACACTAAGGGGTTGAAGAATATGCTGAAAGAGTGTTTAGTTTCTTCATAAAACTTCCCTTGTGGCTCAGATGGTAAAGGTTCTGCCTACAATGCAGGAGACTTGGGTTCAATCCCTGGATCAGGAAGATCCCCTGGAGAAGAGAATGGCAACCCACTACTGTATTCTTGCCTGGAGAATTCCATGGACAGAGAAGCCTGGTGGGCTACAGTCCTTGGGTCACAAAGAGTCCAACAAGACTGAGCCACTAACACTATATCTCCTATGTCAGTATCTAATAAACTCCAGGTGCTAGAGTAGTTAATTTTTAAACAGTGCTCAAATTGAGATAAACATACATATTCTTCTTTCTGTTGGGTACATGTCCTTTTCCTTCTTTCCTTATAGCATAGCAGAGTCCATATTTAATACCCATGATTATCTAATTTTCCCTGTAGGCTCACTGTAAGACTTGTTAATCTCATGAACATCGTGAAAACAATGTTTGGGTATGTATTCAAGAACAGCATGGAACTTGCTACACAGAAAATGTTTGAGTGTATCTTTTTTAAACAGAATAATTCTGAATATTGATTTGTTTCCTAATTACATTCTAAAAAGTAAAAAAAAAAAAAAATCCAATTAATTCAAAATAATCTCTTCTTTTTGTAACTTCACATTCCTTTGTCTGAGCTACTTCTAAATAACATCAGGCCTCCTTCACTGGAACATTTAATTGTTTATTTTCAGTTCACTGATACATCAGGGTGTCCTTTTTGATAAAATATCAGCTCACATAATACACAAAATAAAATTATTTTGTAGTAAGTTAATGACATAGCTCTGTCCTTTTATGAGTTCAGAAAATATCTCATTAGCAGTTTCACAAATTACCACAATAACTTATGCTGACATGCTCATTTATTCTCATTTATGAATAAATCTGGTTGACAAGCCTAATGAAATATTACAGGAATTCCAAGCCTATGATATAGATCAGGCATCATTAGAGAATCTCAAAATGAGGACTACTTGACACAGGGTGGAGTGAAGCTCATTGGTGGGGTTACGAGTTGAGTGCACTTAGTCACTCTCCCACATGTTCTTTGAGAAGGTCTGAGACTAGGGCCAAGAACAGGCAGTAACAGGGCCTCCCTGAGCTTCCAGAGGTGAGTTCCCAGAGAATGTGGTTCCATGCTCGAGGGCATACAGGACAAGAGATGCCATGGACCCCACCCTTGTGGAGGGGGCTGGAAGATGCCTCTTTAGCCAGAGCATGGACCAGACTCACGCTCGCCAGAACTACTTGATGCAAATACTTCACTATAAAATGGAATATTGGGCTTCTACCAAATTTTACACTAAAAATGTACTTGTTTGTGAACACTTATCCTTAGTACAATGTGGAGATGTTCTTACTTCCCACTCATCAAGAACCTCAGTGATCTCAACCATCTGCCTGATATTGCATGAGAGAAAATAATTCTGCAACACAGAGTTTTTTCTTTGTCTTTAGAATACTATTTTGTATTTTTTTGCTTGATAAGTATGATAATGAAGAAAAAGCTAAGTGTTAGTGGCTCAGTCATATCTGGACTCTTTGTAACCACATAGACTGTGGCCCACCAGGCTCTCTGTCAATGGAATTCTACATGCAAGCATATATGAGTGGGTAGCCTTTTCCTTCTCCAGGGTATCTTCCCAATCCAGGGATCAAACCTGGGTCTACTGCATTTCAAGCAGATTCTTTACCATTTGAACCACCAATGAAGAGATAATTATTATAACCCACTCTCAATGATCATTTCTAGAAATAAAAAGAATTTAGTATACAAAATTATTTGGAGTTGATACAAACACATTTTATTTAAAAAATATATTTAAAATCGCTATGAAGAGACTAATGAACAAAAAGTTACACTTCAATCTTTGAGGTTCTTAAAAAATATCTTAATTGTTTAAGAATTATAAGTGAACTTTTAGAGACTTCCCTGGTGGCTCAGATGGTAAAGAATCTGCCCACAATGCAGGAGACCCAGGTTCGAATCCCTGGCTCAAGAAGTTACCCTGGAGAAGGAAAGGACAATCGACTCCATTATTCTTGCCTGGGAAATCCCATGGACAGAAGAGCATGGCAGGCTCATGGGGTTGCAAAGAGGTGGGCAAAACTGAGTGACTAACAGTTTCAGTTTTCAAGTGAACTTTTAAAGTATAATTTGAAATATATATTTTTTAATTAAACATCTGTGTAAAAGACACTAATTAAATATCATACAAAGATTGAAAAAATAAAAATAATTCCTATTCTTTGAGATTATAGTCTAATGTATTTTGAATATAGCTATACAAAGATTTATACTCACAAATTGCCCAATTTTGTTCTTCATTTAATGTATCTCTTCTTTCAACATGAAAATTTATTTCAGTATTTCTTTACACATTATTATTGCCAATTCAGACTTGAAGAATCAAATCCCTTATGACTGTACAGTGGAAGTGAGAAATAGATTTAAGGGATTAGATATGATAGAGTGCTTGATGACCTATGGATGGAGGTTCATAACATTGTATAGGAGACAGGGATCAAAACATCTCCAAGAAGATGAAATGCAAAAAAGCAAAATGGCTGTCTGAGGAGGCCTTACAAATAGCTGTGAAAAGAAAAGAAGTGAAAAGCAAAGAAGAAAAGGAAAGATATACCCATTGGAATGCAGAGTTCCAAAGAACAGCAAGGAGAGCTAAGAAAGCCTTCCTCAGTGACCAATGGAAAGAAATAGAGGAAAACAAGGGAATAGGAAAGATGAGAGATCTCTTCAAGAAAATTAAAGATAGCAAGGGTACATTTCATGGAAAGATGGGGTCAATAAAGGACAGAAATGGTATGGATCTAACAGAAGCAGAAGATATTAAGAAGAGGTGGCAAGAGTACACAGAAAAACTGTATAAAAAAGATCCTCACGACCCAGATAATCACAATGTTGTGATCACTCACACTCATCTAGAGCCAGACGTCCTGGAATGTGAAGTCAAGTGGGTCTTAGGAAGTATCACTATGAACAATGCTAGTGGAGGTGATGATATTCCAGTTGAGCTGTTTCAAATCCTGAAAATGATGCTGTGAAAGTGTGGCACTCAATATGCCAGCAAATTTGGAAAACTCAGCAGTGGCCACAGGACTGGTAAAGGTCAGTTTTCATTCCAATCCCAAAGAAAGGCAATGCCAAAGAATGCTCACACTACCGCACAATTACACTCATCTCACATGCTAGTAAAGTAATTCTCAAAATTCTCCAAGCCTGGCTTCAATAATACTTGAACTGTGAACTTCCAAATGTTCAAACTGGTTTTAGGAAAGGCAGAGGAACCAGAGATTAAATTGCCAACATCCTCTGGATCATGGAAAAAGCAAAAGAGTTCCAGAAAAACATCTATTTCTGCTTTATTGACTATGCCAAAGCCTTTGACTGTGTGGATCACAAGAAACTGGAAAATTCTGAAAGAGATGGGAATACCAGACCACCTGACCTGCCTCTTGAGAAACCTGTATGCAGGTCAGGAAGCAACAGTTAGAACTGGACATGGAACAACAGACTGGTTCAAAGGAGTACGCAAGGCTGTTTATTGTTACCCTGCTTATTTAACTTCTATGCAGAGTACATCATGAGAAATGCTGGGCTGGAAGAACACAAGCTGGAATCAAGATTGCTGGGAGAGATATCAATAACCTCAGATATGCAGATGACACCACCCTTATGGCAGAAAGTGAAGAAGAACTAAAGAACCTCTTAATGAAAGAGGAGAGTGAAAAAGTTGGCTAGAGCTCAACACTCAGAAAACTAAGATCATGGCATCTGGTCCTATCACTTCATGGTAAACAGATAGGAAAATAGTGGAAACAGTGGCTGACTTTTTTTCTGGCTCCAACATCACTGCTTCTTAATGAAAGAGGAGAGTGAAAAAGTTGGCTTAAAGCTCAACATTCAGAAAACTAAGATCATGGCATCTCGTCCTATCACTTCATGGCAAATAGAGTGGGAAGCAGTGGACACAGTGGCTTACTTTATTTTTCTGGGCTTCAAAATCATTGCAGATTGTGACTGAAGCCATGAAATTAAAAGACGCTTGCTCCTTGGAAGGAAAGTTATGACCAACCTAGACAGCATATTAAAAAGCAGAGAAATTATGTTGCCAACCAAAGTCCATCTAATAAGGCTATGTTTTTTCCAGTAGTCAGGTATGGACGTGAGAGTTGGACTATAAATAAAGTTGAGCATAGAAGAATTGATGCTTTTATACTGTGGTGTTGGACAAGACTCTTGAGAGTCCCTTGGACTGCAAGGAGATCCAACCAGTACCTCCTAAAGGAAATCAGTCCTGGGTGTTCATTGGAAGGACTGATGTTGAAAATGAAACTCCAATACTTTGGCCACCTGATGCAAAGAGCTGATTAATTTGAAAAGACCTTGATGCTGGGAAAGATTGAAGGCAGGACGAGAAGGGACGACAGAGGATGATATGTTTGGATGGAATCATCAACTCAATGTACATGGGTTTGGGTGGACTCCAGGGGTTGGTGATAGACATGGAGTCCTGGCATGCTGTGGTTCATGGGGTTGCAAAGAGTCAGACACGACTGAGCGACTGAACTGAACTTACACACTGTTTCATAATACAGAAACAGAGAGACTTTATGACTGTCTATGTGCTTAGATGCTCAGCTGTGTCTGACTCTTTCTAACTCCATGGACTGTAGTCTACCAGGCTCCTCTGTCCACCGAATTCCCCCATTAAGAATACTGAAATGGATTGCCATTTTCTCTTCCAGGGCATCTTCCTAACCGAGGGATTGAACCTACATTTTTATTACTAGTGCTACTTGGGAAGCCCCCATGACTATCTATACTAACATTATTTTTAATAGCTTTGTACACATTTTTCATATTTATGGTATGAAAAATATGCTATATGGATGTGAATATTTTATTATACTATGTATATATGATAGTGCTTGGACAATTATAGGTTTGAACTATTTTAAAAATACAGATTTAAATATACTAATCCATTCCCTTTTCATCCATTGCCTATATTATGCCATTACAATATTGACTTAATATCAATTATAATTACTAATCATTAAAGAAAAGCATTTACTGAAGAACCTCTATTAATAGCATAATTCATACAGTTCTTGACTATTTCTTCCATATTATCTGACAATGCTTCTTCACCTTCCTGTACACATTCTGGTCACAACAAGCCTTCTCTCAATTCCTTGAACCACCACGCTCATTCTTATTGTTTTTGACTTCTCTGTCTAAAACTCTGTTCCTCTAGAACTTCATGGCACTAACATCATCTCACCACTCAGTTTTCAGCTTAAGGATCCCATCCTCGATATGCTTGTCCTGAAAAGTTTCTTTAGCTTAGACCAAATGTAAACTGTCTTTTTATTATATTATTCTATTTTATCTTTTATCATAATCTGAAATTAACTTATTTGTCCACTTATCTGCAGGCTACTCCTCTAAAATTAAAAAAAAAAAAAAAGGAATGAAGGAAGGAAGGAAAGGAGATACCAAAAAAAAAAAAAAAAAAAAGAAACAAAGAAATAATAAAAGGAACATGAGAACCTGGTCTTTGTTAGTTTTCTTCATCAGCATTCTTTCACACAATGGTACCTGACTTCTAGCATATCTTAACAAAATATTTATCGAATAAATAAATGAATGAATATATAGTTCTGGCATCTAAAAGCATATTCTTTAGAGTAAAGAACATATTATTAAATAAAATGTAAACAAAAGCGTTCAATGTAATAGTGAACATTTTTGTTGTTGTTGTTGTTACTGCCATAGGAACGTAAAGAAGGAAACAGTGTTCTGCTATTGAAAACTTAGAGAAGCTTCGCAGAGGAATTAAATGTATAATCTGTACCTCAATAGAGGGATGATTACAGAATTTTTCATTCATACCAGAATACATTAAAGGCAAAAGGCAGACAACAGGCATAAACTGGAAAATAGCAGATTGGGAGTGTGTGTGGAGGAAGACAGGAAGTCTAAAACGGGGGATATTTTGGCATAACATGATGTCAAATTAAAAAGTGCACACAAAAGAAATAGATTTTATCTTACAAGCAATAGTTTCTATTAAATGTAGGGTATGGCAAGATGACATTTGTGTTTTGAAGATACAGCTCAAATATTCAATGTCTTTGTAAAACTTCCCTAAATTCCCATAAGCCCACTTGAGCATGGGAAGAACGTAGCTCAGTAGAAAGGAGGCTAAAGAGTTGAGAAATGAGATAAGGATGTGCTAGTGATGTTATCCTTCTGTACAACAAAACCTTGCTACCTCCAAAAGTCTCTGGATTGCATGTAGAGCCAAGGGAGTTACAACAAAAACCTGGAATTTCAGAGTTGAATGGGAAGAAATGCAAAGAAGAAAGCCTTGGAGTTTAAATGAATAAGATAACACTGAAGATATCTTAAGAAAGGAATAATAAGATGCAAAAAAGAACTTATTTCAGTACAAAATAAGAAAGAAAACACATGGAAAACCACTCCATGCTAATCTGTTTAAGATTTTCTCTGACAAGAGTTAAACTGATTGTATGCATTGACATAGGAAATATTCAATGTATTTTTATGTAAGAATGAATAAATAACTTTATTGGCCATTTCCAATATGGAACAAGATAACAAAAAAAAAATGAAAAGTAAATTTTCTGCATTTTCAGTCACATTGATGAAACAATTGTGAATCCAATTTACAGCTTTGTCAACTTCATAATCTAGTTTAAACTAGTTTTTACTTAGACTTTCACTAGAATTGGTAAATAAAGATAGATATTTCTGATAGGATTTAGGATAGCTAATCAAGATAATAATATAAATAGAATGTAGTATATTTATATTAACATAATAATATAAAAGAAAATATAAAGAACATATTGGGCTGCGTGTATTAGGTTGGGAAAGCATAACTCTATATAATTTCATACCACTAAGAATGCTAGACTCTTTATAGGATGGATATAAACTGGTCCTTTTCCCTCTGTTAAAATGCAGAGTTGTTCTTTTCTGCCTAAACCACTTTTTATGATAATGGCTTTAGAAGTGGAAGTGAGGAATAATTCATCTAACTGAAACTTAAAACACTATCAATAGGCAGAAAGTAATTACCTATGATACAAACTACCCAAGCTCCTAGGAATAACATCCATATCTTTATGAAAAGTGTTATGAAATTATTCAAAACCATGAGCATCATGGGACATTCATTTACATCTTATCTTCCTCTCTCATAGTTCTATGGGATGCTTTAATTGAAGTAGAATAAATAAGAATAGCAAGGTAATCCTCCTATTATATTCAGCACTCATGAGATCCTACTGTGCCTAGTTGCACACCTCAGAACTGAAGAAGAATGAAGAGAATTCAGGATAAAGGAAGAAAAATAACTGAAGGGTTAGAAAATGGGAATCCCAAGAAAAGTAAGAAAGATTTATATTATTTAGTTTAGAGAAGAGCTGGTTGAAAGGCCCTTATTAATACTCTTCACTGAAGAGCTATTCCATAGATTGTGGTGACCAGCTCTTTTCATTTTTGTTGAAAACAAAACAGATACAAATGTATTTAAATACCAAAACAAGGAAAGAAAGACAGAAGCTTTTGATAAAAGGAAGGATGTTGGACATTAAATCAGCTTCTAAGAGATTTCAGAATTTTGTAATTGTGGAAATTTTTTAAAAATAAAAATTTAAATATTTGAGGCTTTGGGGTCAAGGGAAGTACAAGATGACCTTTTAAGATGATTTCCATGGCTTCAGTTGAAAGGCTGCATTACAAAAAGAAGATAGGACATCCATTATTCACCAAGACGGATTGTGTAGCTAGGAGAAGCAAAAATAAATACAAAAGGCAGACAAATGTAGCATCTCTTCCTGAAGTTATTTACTAATTTGTATAAATGCTTTCTTCATGTGACAATGAAGGAAGTGCCTTTTCTCTCTATTTGACATACACATACTATGCGCAAATAAGTAGATACATACATACTTCAAAGAAATGAGAAAATAATTCTTTCCCCTAATAAGAACTTTTCTTCTCAAGAACTGTCCTGATTCATATGAGATGGAATCTCCCACCTTATATTAATGAAGAAATAAAAAAGAAAACCTTAGAGCTGATGATTTAACCCTTCAGTGGCACTGTGGGAAAGTTTGAAATTGAGAATATAAAAAAAAGTTTTTAAACTTCAGTGTTCATAGAAACTATCCACAGTTTTGTTAAATGTGTACATCCATGGCTTAAGCACTCAGAGATTCTGATTCAGATGGACCCAGAGATCTGCATTTCTAGCAACAGTTCAGGTAATTGTGATGCTGGTTTCTGAAGACTACAATGGCAGGAACAATGGTTTAGAAATTTTGGTTCTGGTTCATTTATACATTTATTCAATATATTTTCTAGTAGCTGTATATAGTTAAGTTAGAGATTAATTTAGTTATAAAATCACCATGGGACCAAGAATTCGAAGATGGTGGAGGAATAGGACAGGAAGACCACTTTTTCCCCCACAAATTCATCAAAAGAACATTTGAACGCTGAGTAAATTCCACAAAACAACTTCTGAATGCTAGCAGAGAACATCAGACATCCAGAAAAGCAGCCGATTGTCTTCGAAAAAAGGTAGGAGAAAATATAAAAGATAAAAAGAGAGACAAGAGGTAGAGATGGAGCTCCATCCTGGGAAGGGAGTCCTAAAAAAGAGAGGTTTCCAAACACCAGGAAACACTCTCACTGCTGAGTCTGTGCTAAGCCTTGGAACCACAGAAGGCAACATAACCAGGAGGAAAAATAAGTAAATAATTAAAACCCACATATTACGTGCCCAGTGGTAACTCCCAGCGGAGAAGCAGCCCAGATGCCTGCATCCGCCACTAGCAAGCAGGGCCTGAGCAGGGAGGTGCAGGCTGCATTGCTTAGAGTAAGGACCAGGCCTGAATGCCCCGAGGGCAATCTGAGGGAACTAACTTGGGCTAGCAAACCGATTGTGGGATAGGTACCATGCAAAAAGCCCTAACTTAAGATACCACAGGCCCGCTCACAGAACAGAGGACTTAGCAGAGCTAGCCGACTGCAGACCGTCCCACCCATCTCTCTGGTGACAGGCAGGCAAGCAAGGGCAGCCAGAGCAGTCAAGCCCCAGAGAGGCATCATCTACCAAACTGCAAGCAGGCTTCATTGCTAAACAAGACTTCTTGGGATTCTGGACAGTCAACATCTGCCTGAGAAGGTGCGTCAGTTATACACCCAGAAAACCGAGTGGCAGGGACAGGGGAGGCAATAAGTCACAGCGACCACGTTCACCAAACACTGGTCACCTGAGCTGCTTGAACCTGGGAAGGGCATAAACATAGGCCCAACTGAGTCTGAGCCTCTGCAGACTAGCGGAGTACCTGAACCTGAGCGTCTTAGACCTGGGAAGTGCATACAACCCAGGGCCGGCCTCAGACAGTTCCTGGCAGAGCAACCTAGAGCCTAAGCAGGGTAGACAGGAAAGCACACATACCGTGAGCAGGGGCAAAGCCAGTGTGGCCGAGACACTGTAAGCAATGCCAGTGTTATTTGCTTGCAGGATCCCTCCCTCCCCAGGACTGAACAAGTGAGCCTAGAAAAGTGTCCACCACCGCCCTCTTGTGTCAAGGAGGAAATTAGACACTGAAGAGACCAGCAAACAGAAGAAGCTAAAACAGAGGGAACCTCCTTGGAAGTGACAGGTGCAATATCTTGAAACCTTGTAGTTAGTATTGACTACATAGGAAGGGGGCTATAGTTCTTCAGAAATATAAGTGGGATCAAAGAACTATCTGAAAATGAACTGACCTCACACTGCCCACAACACCACCAGAGAAAGTCCTAGATATATTTTTTACTATTTTTACCATCATTCTTTTTTTTTTAATTTTTAAGTCCTCTATTACTCCTTTAATTTTCATTTTTATAACCTACTATTACTTTGCAAAAAAGAGAGAGACCTTATTTTTTAAAGCAAACTTCATATATATATTTATAATTTTTGTGACTTTTTTTTCTTTAATATTGTATTTTTGAAATTAAAACCTCTACTCTAGATTTTTAATCTTTGCTTTTTGGTATTTGTTATCAATTTTGTACCTTTAAGAACCCAATCTTTAGTACCCATTTTTACTTGGAAACGAGATTACTGGCTTGACTGCTCTGTCCACCTTTGGACTCTCCTTTTTCTCTACCAGGTCTCCTCTATCTCCTCCCTCCCCCTTCTCTTCTCTACCCAACTCTGTGAATCTCTTTGTGTGTTCCAGAGGTGGAGAACACTTAGGGAACTGATTACTGGCTGGATCTGTCTCTCTCCTTTTGATTCCTTCTTTTATTCTCCTGACCACCTCTGTTTCCTTCCTTCCTCTTCTCTTCTCTGTGTAACTCCATGAACATCTCTGAGCGGGTCCAGACTGTGGAGCACACATAAAGAAGTGATTACTGGCTAGCTTGCTCTCTCTTTTGATTCCACCTCATCTCATCCTTGTCACCTCTATCTCCCTCCTCCCTCTTCTCTTCTCCATATAATTCTGTGAACATCTTTGGGTGTCCCTCACTGTAGAGAAACTTTTCATCTTTAACCTAGATATTTTATCAACAGTGCTGTATAGATGGAGAAGTCTTGAGGCTACTGTAAAAATAAGACTGAAAACCAGAAGCAGGAGGCTTAAGTCCAAATCCTGAGAACACCAGAGAACTCCTGACTACAGGGAACATTAATCGACAGGAGCTCATCAAACGCCTCTATACCTACAGTGAAACCAAGCACCACCCAAGGGCAAACAAGTTCAGAGCAAGACATATCATGCAAACTCTCCAGCAACACAGGAACATAGCCCTGAGCTTCAATATACAGGCTGCCCAAAGTTACTCCAAAACCATAAACATCTCATAACTTATTACTGGACACTTCATTGCACTCCAGGGAGAAGAAATCCAGCTCCACCCACCAGAACACCAACACAAGCTTCCCTAACCAGGTAACCTTGACAAGTCACCTGTACAACACCCCCTTCCCCCACAGCGAGGAAACTTTACAATAAAAAGAATGCCACAAACTGCCAGAATACGAAAAGGGCCACCCCAAACTCAGCAATATAAACAAGATGAAGAGACAGAGGAATACCCAGATGGTAAAGGAACAGGATAAATACCTACCAAAGCAAACAAAAGAGGAAGAGATAAGGAATAATGATAGTGAAAATGATCCAAAGTCTTGAAAGCAAAATGGAATCACAGATAAATAGCCAGGAGACAAGGATTAAGAAGATGCAAGGACCTAGAAGAAATAAAAGAAAGAAAAAAGAAAGAGTCAATATACAATGAATAATGCAATAAAGGAGATCAAAAACACTCTGGAGGGAACAAATAGTAGAATAATGGAGGCAGAAGATAGGATTAGTGAAGTAGAAGATAGAATGGTAGAAATAAATGAATCAGAGAGAAAAAAAGAGAAATGAATTAAAAGAAATGAGGACAACCTCAGAGACCTCTCGGACAATGTTAAATGCCCCAGCATTCAAATCATAGGAGTCCCAGAAGAAGACCTAAAGAAAGACCATAAGAAACTACTTGAGGAGATAATAGTTGAAAACTTCCCTAAAATGGGGAAGGAAATAATCACCCAAGTCCAAGAAACCCAGAGAGTCTCAAACAGGATAAACCCAAGGCAAAACACCCCAAGACACATATTAATCAAATTAACAAAGATCAAACACAAAGAACAAATATTAAAAGCAGCAAGGGAAAAACAATAAATAACACACAAGGGGATTCCTATAAGGATAACAGCTGACCTTTCAATAGAAACTCTTCAGGCCAGGAAGCAATGGAAGGACATACTTAAAGTGACGAAAGAAAATAACCTATGGCCCAGGATCTCATTCAAATATGGAGGAGAAATCAAAAGCTTTGCAGACAAGTAAAAGCTGAGAGATTTCAGCACCACCAAACCAGCTCTCCAACAAATACTAAAAGATCTTCTCTAGACAGGAAACACAAAAAGGGTGTATAAATTCAAACCCAAAACAATAAAGTAATGGCAATGAGATCATACTTATCAATAATTACCTTAAATATAAATGGGTTGAATGCCCCAACCAAAAGACAAAGACTGGCTGAATGGATACAAAAACAAGATCCCTATATATGTTATCGACAAGAGACCCACCTCAAAACAAGGGACACATACAGATTCAAAGTGAAGGGCTGGAAAAAGATATTCCACACAAATAGAGACCAAAAGAAAGCAGAAGTAGCAATATTCATAACAGATAAAATAGACTTTATAACAAAGGCTGTGAAAAGAGACAAAGAAGGACACTACATAATAACCAAAAGATCAATTCAAGAAGAAGATACAACAATTAAAATATATATGCACCCAACACAGGAGCACCACAATATGTAGGACAAATGCTAACAAGTATGAAAGGGGAAATTAACAATAACACAGTAATAGTGGGACACTTTAATACCCCAGTCACACCTATGGATAGATCAACTAAACAGAAAATTAACAAGGAAACACAAACTTTAAATGATACGATAGACCAGTTAGACCTAATTGATATCTATAGGATAGTTCACCCCAAAACAATGAATTTCTACTTTTTCTCAAGTTCATATGGAACCTTCTCTAGGATAGATCACATTCTGGGCCATAAATCTAGCCGTGGTAAATTCAAAAAAACTGAAATCATTCCAAGCATCTTTTCTGACCACAATGCAGTAAGATTAGATCTCAATTACAGGAGAAACACTATTAAAAATGCCAAAATATGGAGGTTGAACAACACGCTGCTGAATAACCAAAAATCACAGAATAAATCAAAAAAGAAATCAAAATATTCATAGAAACGAATGAAAATGAAAACAACAACCCAAAACCTGTGGGACACTGTAAAAGCAGTGCTAAGGGGAAGGTTCATTAGCAATACAGGCATACCTCAGGAAACAAGAAAAAAGTCAAATAAATAAGCTAACTCTACATCTAAAGCAACTAGAAAAGGAAGAAATGAAGAACCCCAGGGTTAGTAGAAGGAAAGAAATCTTTAAAATATGGTAGAAATAAATGTAAAAGAAACAAAAGAGACCATAGCAAAACTCAACAAAGCCAAAAGCTGGTACTTTGAGAGGATAAATAAAATTGACAAACCATTAGCCAGACTCATCAAGAAACAAAAGGAGAAAAATCAAATCAATAAAATTAGAAAAGAAAATGGGGAGATCACAACAGACAACATAGAAATACAAAGGGTCATAAGAGACTACTATCAGCAATTATATGCCAATAAAATGGACAACATGGAAGAAATGGACAAATTCTTAGAAAAATACAACTTTCCAAAACTGAGCAAGGAAGAAACAGAAAATCTTAACAGACCCATCACAAGCATGGAAAGTGAAACTGTAATCAGAAATCTTCAGCAACAAAAGCCCAGGTCCAGATGCTTAACAGCTGAATTCTACCAAAAATTTAGAGATCTATCCTACTCAAACTCTTTCAGAAAATTGCAGAGGCAGGTAAACTTCCAAACTCATTCTATGAGGCCACCATCACCCTAATACCAAAACCTGACAAAGACGCCACAAAAAAAGGAGAAAACTGCAGGCCAATATCACTGATGAACATAGATGCAAAGATCCCTAACAAAATTCCAGCAATCAGAATCCAACAACACATTAAAAAGATCATACATCATGACCAAGTGGGCTTTATCCCAGGGATGCAAGGATTCTTCAATATCTGCAAATCAATCAATGTAATACACCACATTAACAAGTTGAAAAAGAAAAGTCATATGATTATCTCATTAGATGCAGAGAAAGCCTTTGACAAAATTCAGCATCCGTTTATGATAAAAACGCTCCAGAAAGCAGGACTAGAAGGAACATACCTCAACATAATAAAAGCTATGTGTGACAAACCTACAGCAGACATTATCCTCAATCATGAAAAATTAAAAGCATTTGCCCTGAAGTCAGTTCAGTTCAGTTCAGTTCAGTCGCTCAGTCGTGTCCGAATCTTTGCGACCCCATGAATCCCAGCAAGCCAGGCCTCCCTGTCCATCACCAACTCTGGAGTTCACTCAGACTCACATCCATTGAATCCGTGATGCCATCCAGCCATCTCATCCTCCATCGTCCCCTTCTCCTCCTGCCCCCAGTCCCTCCAAGCATCAGGGTCTTTTCCAATGAGTCAACTCTTTGCATGAGGTGGCCAACGTACTGGAGCTTCAGTTTTAGCATCATTCCCTCCAAAGAAATCCCAGGGTTGATCTCCTTCAGAATGGACTGGTTGGATCTCCTTGCAGTCCAAGGGACTCTCAAGAGTCTTCTCCCACACCACAGTTCAAAAGCATCAATTCTTCGGTGCTCAGCCTTCTTCACAGTCCAACTCTCACATCCATACATGACCACAGGAAAAACCATAGCCTTGACTAGACGGACCTTAGTTGGCAAAATAATGTCTCTGCTTCTGAATATACTATCTAGGTTGGTCATAACTTTTCTTCCAAGGAGTAAGTGCCTTTTAATTTCATGGCTGCAGTCACCATCTGCAGTGATTTTGGAGCCCAAAAAAACAAAGTCTGACACTGTTTCTACTGTTTCCCCATCTATTTCCCATGAAGTGATGGGGCCAGATGCCATGATCTTCATTTTCTGAATGTTGAGCTTTAAGCCAGGAACAAGACAACGGTGCCCACTTTCACCACTACTATTCAACACAGTTTTGGCAGTTTTGCCCACAGCAATCAGAGCAGAAAAAGAAATAAAAGGAATCCAAATTGGAAAAGAAGAAGTAAAACTTTTGCTGTTTGCAGATGACATGATCCTCTACACCCTAAAACCCTAAAAACTCCACTAGAAAATTACTAGAGCTAATCAATGAATATAGTAAAGTGGCAGGATATAAAATCAACACACAGAAATCCCTTGCATTCCTATACACTAATAATGAGAAAATAGAAAGAGAAATTAAGGAAACAATTTCATTCACCATTGCAACAAAAAGAATAAAATACTTAGGAATCTATCTACCTAAAGAAACTAAAAACCTATATATTATATGTAAGAGTTGGACTGTGAAGAAGGCTGAGACTGAAGAACTGATGCTTTTGAACTGTGGTGTGGGAGAAGACTCTTGAGAGTCCCCTGGACTGCAAGGAGATCCAACCAGTCCATTCTGAAGGAGATCAACCCTGGGATTTCTTTGGAAGGAATAATGCTAAAGCTGAAACCCCAGTTCTTTGGCCACCTCATGTGAAGAGTTGACTCATTGGAAAAGACTTTGATGCTGGGAGGGATTGGGGGCAGGAGGAGAAGCGGATGACAGAGGATGAGATGGCTAGATGGCATCACTGACTCAATGGACGCAACTCTGAGTGAACTCCGGGAGTTGGTGATGGACAGAGAGGCCTGGCATGCTGCGATTCATGGGGTCACAAAGAGTCGGACACAATTGAGTGACTGAAATGAGCTGATAAAACACTGGTGAAAGAAATCAAAGAGGACACTAACAGATGGATAAATATACCATGTTCATGGATCAGAAGAATCAACATAGTGAAAATGAGTATACTATCCAAAGCAATCTATAGAATTAATGAAATCCCTATCAAGATACCAATGGTATTTTTCATAGAGCTAGATCAAATAATTTCACAATTTATATGGAAATACAAAAAACTCTGAATAGCCAAAGCAATCTTGAGAAAGAAGAATGGAACTGGAAGAATCAACCTGTCTGACTTCAGGCTCTACTACAAAGCCACAGTCATCAAGACAGTATGGTACTGGCAGAAAGACAGAAATATAGAGCAGTGGAATAAAATAGAAAGCCCAGAGATAAATCCACCTATGGACACCTTATCTTTGACACAGGAAGCAAGAATATAAAATGGATTAAAGACAATCTCTTTAACAAGTGGTGCTGGGAAAATGGTCAACCACCTGTAAAAGAATGAAACTAGAACACTTTCCTACACCATACACAAAAATAAACTCAAAATGGATTAAAGATCTAAATGTAAGACCAGAAAATATAAAACTATTAGAGGAGAACATGGGCAAAACACTCTCCGAAATACATCACAGCAGGATCCTCTATGACCCACCACCCAAATATTGGAAATAAAAGCAAAAATAAACAAATGGGACCTAATTAAAATTAAAAGCTTGTGCACAATAAAGGAAACTATAAACAAGGTGAAAAGACAGCCTTAAGAATGGAAGAACATAATAGCAAATGAAACAACTGACAAAGAATTAATCTCAAAGATATACAAGCAACCCATGCAGCTCAATTCCAGAAAAATAAATTAGCCAATCAAAAAATGGGCCAAAGAACTAAATAGACATTTCCCCAAAGAAGACATACGAATGGCTAACAAACACATGAAAAGATGCTCAACATCACTCATTATCAGAGAAATGCAAATCAAGACCACAATGAGGTACCATTTCACGCCAGTCAGAATGGCTGCTATCCAAAAGTCTACAAGCCATAAATGCTGGAGAGGGTGTGGAGAAAAGGGAACCCTCTTACACTGTTGGTGGGAATGCAAACTAGTACAGCCACTATGGAGAACAGTGTGGAGATTCCTTAAAAAACTGGAAATAGACCCAGCAATCCCACTGCTGGGCATACACACCATGGAAACCAGTATTGAAAGAGACACGTGTACCCCAACGTTCATTGCAGCACTGTTTACAATAGCCAGGACATGGAAGCAACCTAGATGTCCATCAGCAGATGAATGGATAAGAAAGCAGTGGTACATATACACAATGGAGTATTACTCAGCCATTAAAAAGAATACATTTGAATCAGTTCTAATGAGGTGGATGAAACTGGAGCTGATTATACAGAGTGAAGTAAGCCAAAAAGAAAAACACCAATACAGTATACTAACGCATATATATGGAATTTAGAAAGATGGTAACAATAACCTTGTCTGTGAGACAGCAAAAGAGACACAGATATATAGAATAGTCTTTTGGACTCTGTAGGAAAGGGCAAGTGTGGGATGATTTTGGAGAATTGCATTGAAATATGTATATTATCATATGTGAAATGAGTCGCCAGCCCAGGTTTGATGCATGATACAGGATACTCGGTGCTGGTGCACTGGGATGACCCAGAGGATGGTATGGGGAGGGAGGTGGAAGAGAGGTTCAGGATGGAAAACACATATAAACCATGGTGGATTCATGTTGATGTATTGCAAAACCAATACAATATTGTAAAGTAAAATAATGTAAAATAAAATAAACTGAACTGAAGGTCAAAAAATAATCACCATGGAAAAATCATTTGTAATCAAATTGTCCCTGAAACTCCCAAACATCACTCGTAAATTAGAGTGTGATGTGTATATTAATATAAAAACACACTATGGTCTAAGAAATGCTTACATAATCCAAGATACATTTAACCAAAATCAGTTCAGTTTGCCAAAGCACAATTATTCACACCAAACCACTATTAAGCTATAATAATTAATTTCTAATTTAATATTAACCCTATGTATCAGGGAGGCCTGGCGTGCTGCATTTCATGGGGTCACAAAGAGTCTGACACGATTGAGTGACTGAACTGAAGTGAACCATATATGTTAACAGTTCTAAATGTGGTTGTGAGGGTTAAATGAAATAATAAATGTGGAAATATCAGATACAAGGTTGGATGTCCAATGCTTTCTAAATTTCAAATTAGACTTTGCCAAATTACTACCATAACTTTTTTTTTCTTTGAAAACTATGGAGAAGGACTCAATGAACAGATTCTCAAAACTCAAAATCTGTGTTCCCAAACATAATCTCACTTTCTCCATTAACTCCTTAATGCAATAAGAAATTTGTTTCATGATATTTTAGGCACAGAGTTAGATGATAAAAGCAGCTGATGAATTAAATGCAGTATGGTAGAAAGCAAAAACATTGTAAAGCAATTTGTCTCCAATTAAAAAATAAATTTAAAAAATAGATAAATAAATGCTGCTTGATATGACTTGCCTGTCACAACAATCTATGGAAAATTCCTAAAGAGATGGGCACACCAAACCACCCAGTCTGTCTCCTAATAAACCTGTATGTGGATCAAGAAGCAACAGTTATAATAGGACAAGGAATAACTCACTGGTTCAAAAGTGGGAAAAGAGTACACAAGGCTATGTATTGTCACCCTGCTTATTTAAATTCTATGCAGAATACATCATGAGAAATGCCAGGCTGGATGAGTCACAAACTGGAATCAAGATTGCCAGGAGAAATATCAACATCCTCAGATAGGCACATGGTACCATTCTAATGGCAGCAATTGAAGAGGAACTAAAGAGACTCTTGATAAGAGTGAAAGAGGAGAGTAAAAAAAAAACTGGCACAAAACTCAAAATTCAAAAAAACCTAAGATCATGGCATCTGGTCACATCACTTTATGGCAAATAGAAGGAGGGAAAGTGGAAGCAGTAACAGAACTTATTTTTTTGGTTTCCAAAATCACTGTGGATGGTTATTGCAGCCATGAAATAGAAAGATGTTTGCTCCATAGTATAAAAGCCATGACAATCCTAGACAGTGTATTAAAAAGCAGACACATCACTCTGCCAAAAAATGTCCACATAGTCAAAGCTTTGTGTTTTCTAGCAATCATATATTAATATGAGAGTTGGGCCATAAAGAAAGCTGAGTATTGAAGAACTGATGCTTTCAAATTGTGGTGCTGAAGAAGGTCTTGAGAAGGTCATGCTTCTATATAGTTTTAGGCTTCCTTGATGGCTCATATGGTAAAGAATCTGTCTGCAATTCAGGTTCAAGATTTCCTGGAGTAGGGCATGGCAGCCTACTCCAATATGCTTGTCTGGAGAATTCCATGGACAGAGGAGCCTTGTTGACTACAGTTCATGGGTTGCAAAGAGTCAACACAACTGATTAACTAACACATATGATTTTTACATTCCTTTTTGTGGTGTTTTATCCCCAATTACAAACATCAGCTGACCACTTATAGTACCCCTTCAAGTAATTCATTTCATCATTCTGAAACAGATATCACAAGATAATACAGAAAATTGGTTAAACTCATGTTTATGAAAATAATTCACACCTGGATTTAAAATTGGCTCTGACCTTTAGTAACTGTGCAAGCACTTATTAAACTTTCAAAAGTTATTTTTCTCAATTTAAATAGTAAAATATTACATACCCTTCATAAGTTTTGAAGAAGTCAAATACTGTATATAAAGAACTTAGTATGATATCTGGCATAAAGTAAGCACTGACAAAGTCATAGATGTTAGTTCAGTTGTCCTCATACTGAAATGATCATTGTTACCCCTCCTACAATTTTTGTTTATATAAAACTCAAAAACAAGTCATAAAAAAACTGCAAAAGTGGATTGTCAGCAATTCATTAATTAGACTCCTGTTCATACTTGTTAACAACAAAGCTCATCTAATTAAACAAAAATATCCAAATTATTCAGATAAATTATATTTATATATTCAATTCAGTTCAGTCGCTCAGTCGTGTCTGACTTTTTGAGACCCCATGAATTACAGCACGCCAGCCCTCCCTGTCCATCACCAACTCCTGGAGATCACTCAGACTCATTTCCATCGAGTCAGTGATGCCATCCAGCCATCTCATCCTCTGCTGTCCCTTTCTCCTCCTGCCCCCAATCCCTCCCAGCATCAGAGTCTTTTACAGTGAGTCAACTCTTCGCATCAGGTGGCCAAAGTACTGGAGTTTCAGCTTTAGCATCATTCCTTCCAAAGAAATCCCAAGGCTGATCTCCTTCAGAATGGATTGACTGGATCTCCTTGCAGTCCAAGGGACTCTCAAGAGTCTTCTCCAACACCACAGTTCAAAAGCATCAATTCTTCGGCACTCAGCCTTCTTTACAGTCCAATTCTCACATCCATACATGACCACAGGAAAAACCATAGCCTTGACTAAACGGACCTTAGTCGGCAAAGTAATGTCTCTGCTTTTGAATATGCTATCTAGGTTGGTCATAACTTTTCTTCCAAGGAGTAACCATCTTTTAATTTCATGGCTGCAATCACCATCTGCAGTGATTTTGGAGCCCCCCAAAATAAAGTCTGACACTGTTTCTACTGTTTCCCCATCTATTCCCCATGTTACAGATATTTAAATTGAACATATCACATTTTTCATATAGGAAACAGGTTTTAGAGAAGCATTCCTTTTCATTAGTAAGTGATTATTTCTCTTAAAGTAATTTCACTTAAGAAATAAATCTGATAATAGTCTGCCCTGTTCCTAAAAAATGCATTTATTTATTAGCATTAATAATGACATGGTTTTAATTGCATAAACTATGATGGAACTCAAACAGAGAATATAAGCCAGTGGCATTCTGAATTGTCTTTCCAGGCCCATTAAGTAAGGGATTTTTTGTTGTTGTTTTTTGTTTTATATTTTAAATTTATTACAAAACAAGATATTCTCCCAAGTATGTAAGACCAAATTATTTTCACAAGTTAAGGTTTCAAATATTGCTTTTACAACAAAGAAAAATGAAGAAAATACTTCAGAATTACCTTAATAAATTACATAATTTCTAATGCTTATTTGGCATGAACAATGAAAAATGAACTCTATTATTCATTCTTATTTTAAAAAGGAATGGTTACAATGTTTATATAGTCTGGTTGCTCTAGAGTTTGCATATATGCACCTTGCCTATTTTCATAAAATTGGCATATATCAGTATCCACTAAATCCAATTTGAGTGCAACTTAATCATTAAAGATTTAGAAAGCAAGTCATGATATTTTAGTGCTCTGGGTTATCATTTAAAAATCAGTAATTATTATAACTAGAAATTTCTATTTAATATACTCTTAAAGAGCATTGTTCCTGTCTAGTTTTTCATTTTTTCTTAGTTCTTTTTTTTTTCCCACCCCCATCAGTATTCTAAACTCATTAATTCCCATGGTCTCAGGAAACCCAGTCCTGAATTCTTTGGTTTTTAACATTTCCATCAGGCTTTATTGAAGGGTTCTTTTCATTCTTACTATAAGCACATTAAAGAGTTCTTCAATTTTGAACAAATCAAAGAGGAAAGAAAAGCTTTTAATTTTCTTTCTCTTCCACTGCTCACTGGTTTTTGACCAATGACAAAACTCTCCTGGACATGACATATGCCCATTATTTCTCCACAACATCAACCCATCTATTATCTTTTCAATATATCTGCTTGCTTTCCAGAATCTTCTTTCTCAAAAGTTCTATTCTTATCACTGCTTTTATCTTCCAAAAGCACTGCTATTGTTTCCTGTTCAATAATCTGCAATTCCCTATTGCCCACTACATCAAGTACAAACTTTCTGTCTAGCTTTCAAGACTTGCCGTGATCTAATTGAACCTATTCTATCAAGGATAAAGAAGCAGTCACTCTCTAAAATACACACAACAGTTACAGTCAAGCCAGTATTTTCAACATCCACTCTGCACATAATTTTTCTTTCTTAAATTGTCCCTTTCTTAATGGTCTTTCTTTCTGGGATTGTTATTGTTGTTTTGTCATTAAGTTGTGTCTGGCTCTTTTGCAACCCCATGGACTGTAGCCCACCCGGCTCCTCTATCCATGGGGTTTTCCAGGCAAGAATATTAGAGTGAGTTGCCATTCCCTTCTCTGAGGGATCTTCCTGACCCAGGCATCAAAACTGCATCTCCTCCCTTGGCAGGCAGAGTCTTTACCACCAAGCCACCTGGGAAGCCTATTCCTTATCAATTTATATCTAGATTACCTTCTTGGCCAGGATGATGCATTATCTTCAAGGGCACCAACTTTTACTCAAGTTCTCACTTACATTTTATTCTCTTGAATTTATGCAATATTTAATTGTTTTCTACTTATTTTTATATGAATGAACTTCTAATTATTTTAACCAAATGATGTAAATAATGACTTTTATCCATTCTTTCATTCTTCCTTTCATCTACAAGAACCCTGGGGTCCACATGGTTAGAGTGACAAATTTGTTAGTTCCACAGGCTATGTACACTAGAGTCATCATTTATATAGACAAAGATATGAAGGTGACTCCCTAGATTGTTAAGGAAAGAAGCCCGCACTATAATAAAAATGGCCTTATAATCACAGAAGATGAATATTTATTGGAAGGACTGTTATTGAAACTGAAGCTCCAGTACTTTGGCCAAATAATGTGTAGAGCTGACTCACTGAAAAGACCCTGATGCTGGCAAAGATTGAAAACAAAAGAGAAGGGGGTGGCAGATGATGAGATAGGTAGATAGCATCACAGACTCAAAGGACATGAATTTGAGCAGACTCCAGGAGATAGTGGAGGACAGAGGAACCTGGTGGCTCCAGTTCATGGGGTCACAAAGAGTTGGACAGGATTTAGCAACTAAACAACAACGGTAATAATCATAGAAGATTTCTCTCAATACGTTTCTTATTTTAAAAAAAAAAATGTTCTGCATTTGCGTCAAAGTATATTATAGATGAAACATTGCTAATAGGGCTTTCCTGGTTGCTCAGGGGTAAAGAATCCACCTGCCAATGCTTGTAATGCAGGAGATGTGGGTTCAATCCCTGGATCGGGAAGATAGCATGGAGAAGAAAACGGCAACTCATTCCAGTACTCTGGCCTGGGAAATCTCATGGACAGAGGAACCTGGCAAGTTATAACCCTTGGGGTCACAGAGTCAGACACGACTTAGCAATGAAACAACAAATTGTTATATAATTACAAATATTCAAATATATAAAAGGATTTATATGCACATACATCTCTGTAGGTGTTTCTGTTTCAATATCCATGGGTCCAAAACTTAGAAACATGCTGCTACTGCTGCTAAGGCGCTTCAGTCCTGTCCGACTCTGTGCGACCCCAGAGACGGTAGCCCACCAGACTCTGCCATCCCTGGGATTCTCCAGGCAAGAACACTGAAGTGGGTTGCCATTTCCTTCTCCAAGGGATGAAAGTGAAAACTGAAAGTGAAGTCGCTCAGTCATGTCCGACTCAGCGACCCCATGGACTGCAGCCCACCAGGCTCCTCCGTCCATGGGATTCTCCAGGCAAGAGTACTGGAGTGGGGTGCCATTGCCTGAAGGTGAAGGTGAAGTCGCTCAGTCATGTCCGACTTTGCGACCCCGTGGACTGTAACCTACTAGGCTTCTCTGTCCATAGGATCCTCCAGGCAAGAATACTGGAGTGGATTGCCATTTCCTTCTCCAGAAGATCTTCCCGACCCAGGGATCGAACCCGAATCTCCTGCCTGGAGGCAGACACTTTAACCTCTATACTAAATTAAAGATCCTTCGACATTGAATCTTAAGAATTTGTAAGTTCTGAGCATGGGTCAGTAGCTACTGCAACCTCTGCTCCCAACATAGAGTCATTCATACTATAAAGATGGTCTGTTGAAAAATTACTCTCATATTCCTTCTTTGCAGATTGAAGTTATTTCTATCAGGAAAATATAGGATCCTCAACTTATGCTTCCTATTTAACTCGTCTCAGGTTCAGAAACAATATTATGGGTATCTATCCACAATCAGTGATTCAGAAGAAATTTAAAAATATACCAAAGTCTTGGGAGCCTTGTACTATAAGAGATTCTAGTGATCTAAGAGAATTGATGGTTTCCTAGGTGAGCAATTTTCTGCCAAAAAGTATCTTATGCATAAAAAGAAATAAATTCCATTGGTTATAATAATAAATCACCCACACAATTTTAAAGTACTTATCTCTCTAAAAAATATATATACTTTTTTTTGCCAACTATTTGGAAATACAAACTACAAATGTCTCTAGACTTGGGTTCATTTTCTTAAAAGAGAATTTGGCATCAATTTTTACATTTTCTGGTAAAGTAATGTAGGTTTGAATTAGCATTTCCAACTCTAATAATATGAATACATTATATTGATAGTGCTATTAGAATACAGACAGGAAAATGGTAGTCTCATTATAACTATTCATAAAGATAATGCATATCATTTTCTAGTATTTGAGGGAGTATCTTTTGATATATGCATTTGAATTCAAGGAGATTTATGCCTGTATAAGGATTATATCACAATCTTTTTTATGTTTTGTTCTATTGTATGAATTTTATCAAAGACATTATTTTATGGATTATAATTCTTTTCATAATGCATTAACATTTCACATAAGGAACACATTGTGACTCTTCATGGGACTCAGTCTATTTTTTTACAAGAAAAAGAATGGAGGAAAATTTTCTATATTATGTTAATCCAGAAAAATCAAAAGAAAAATAGAATCTTTAACTTGTCCTGAAAAGAAAATTCTGTTTCTGGGAGGGTCTGGTTCAGGGATAAATAAGGACATTCTTGATCTGGGAGGCAGACTGTTCCCTCTCAGATATAAGTGATCCAATGAGTATAAAGGAGATGATTAAAGGGAAAAAAATTTGGCCTGTCATGAGGCTAAAGTAATGGCTCAGACCTCCTGCTATTTAGAGCCTGCATTTATGCTCTGACGTTGAGTGTCTGTCAGTAGGGCTTGGGCAGTTGGGAAAGAAGGAGACAATCTGAAGAAATAGGAATTCAGGGATGCTTCAGAGCAGAAAATGATATGCCTTCTACACATGCACAAAAAAGGGCAGATTGCTTTTAAATTAATATACTCTTTTCTGTAGCAACTCTTTCTCCAATTCACAAGCTCTTAATCGCTTATTTTTCCCCTTTGGCTAGTTGAGTTTTCTCCAGCTCTGCACAGTACAAAAATAAAAACAAACCTACGCATTCATGTAGTATTTATCTCTTGAAAATAAATGAGCATCACCTAATGATATGCCTTCTAATGAATTCATCAATTTAGCATATATTTCTATTGGAAATTACAACATGTCACTATGAAAAATGCCATTTATTTACAAAGCAAATGGTTGATATTCCAAACAGACTTATTAGAGAAAGTAAAGCTATTCCACCACTTGGAATTCCATAAAGTGAGTGACCCACCAGATCTTGGTAGTATGGAAACAAACTGTAACCAATTTTTCAGAAGATTTTATTCAAATGCAGCTAAAGTGTCAGACTTTAGCTTCAGGTCAACTTCAATGTAGCATTTATTAATAATACTAAAACCCACAAAAACCTGAATAAATAGCATGCATTTTCTTCCTAGGAACTCAAAATGCTTCTCCTAAATTATCTAATTTATTCTCATGACACATTTCTTTAAGGAAAAGAAGGCAAAAACTGTTGGTAATCTTAATGTACACTTTACCAAACAACCTTGAGAGGATCATGGTACATTCTGGCACTGAAACCTGAAGGCTTATAGCCAACGGCTACATGCCTGATGGTCCTGTAGCTGGGCTTCCTAATGGACATCTTGGGGCTGGGGAAGGGTTGTCTTTATAGGGAGGGTGGAATAGGTGATTACCCAAGAGATGTTACTTAAGAGATGTGTACTTAAGAGATGCTTGGAATATAAATTGAGGTTTGGCAACAACACCCTACTTAAGTGTAATACTGCCTTACAGGTTACACTTGCACTTAGGAATATCTATAAAAATCTTAGCATACATTATTTCACCAGTACCTTTAGTAATTGTGAGCTTACAATAGAAGAAAAATAGGGAATACTTTTAATAAAGTTAGTATTGTCATAATAATTTCATAATTAGAGTGTTAATTAACCAAGGATATTCAGGCATAGGCAGGACTTCAGGATTCCAAAGAGGTAGCAGGAAATCCAGGAAGGAGTACAGAAGTAAAGGGAAGATTTATCAAAAGGAAAAATGATGAAGACAAACTGAGATATCTTTCATAATACTGCATATCATTAGAGCTAAAAATGACAGGCCAATAGCTCTGGGTTTTGTAGATTGTTCCAGATTTTATTCTTTAGCACTAAATGATTTCTGTGCATGCTTAGTTGCTCAGTTGTGTCTGACTCCTTGTGACTCCAAGAACTGTATCCTGCCAGGCTTCTCTGTCCATGGGATTTCCCAGGCAAGAACACTGGAGTGGGTTGCAATTTCCTCTTCCAGAGAATCTTCCTGACTTAGAAAATGAATCAGCATCTCTTACATCTCCTGCACTGGCAGGCAGATTCTTTACTGAGCCACCTTGGAAGTACACTAGACTACTTATCTACAGTTGTTATAGAGAGTTGCCGTTTTAAGAGAGAACCAAATACATAAGAAAATTCAGGAGTCTCCAAACAATTCTAGTTTACCCTCTGGGCCCAAAAACAATCTTTTGGAAGGAAGAACAGTGACACTCCTAGAGAACAGAGAAAATAGCCTGTGGTACCTACCATTCAAGAGGAATTAACTTTATATATATATATATATATATATATAATATGTAATTAGATTACCCCAACTATTACAAAAAGTCTCTTGATGAAAGTGAAAGTGAAGAGTGAGAAAGTTGGCTTAAAGCTCAACATTCAGAAAACGAAGATCATGGCATCTTGTCCCATCACTTCATGGCAAATAGATGGGGAAACAATGGAAACAGTGTCAGATTTTATTTTGGGGGGTTCCAAAATCACTGCAGATGGTGACTTCAGCCATGAAATTAAAAGATGATTACTCCTTGGAAGAAAAGTTATGACCAATCGAGATAGCACATTGAAAAGCAGAGACATTACTTTGCCAACAAAGGTCCATCTAGTCAAGGCTATGGTTTTTCCAGTGGTCATGTATTGATGTGAGAGTTGGACTGTGAAGAAAGCCGAATGCTGAAGAATTGCTGCTTTTGAACTGTGGTGCTGGAGAAGACTCTTGAAAGTCCCTTGGACTGCAAGGAGATCCAACCAGTCCATTCTGAAACAGATCAGCCCTGGGATTTCTTTGGAAGGAATGATGCTGAAGCTGAAGCTCCAGTACTTTGGCCACCTGATGCGAAGAGTTGACTCATTGTAAAAGACTCTGATGCTGTCAGGGCTTGGGGGCAGGAGAAGAAGGGGACGACAGAGGATGAAATGGCTGGATGGCATCACGGACTCAATGGGCGTGAGTCTGAGTGAACTCCGGGAGTTGGTGATGGACAGGGAGGCCTGGCATGCTGCAATTCATGGGGTCGCAGAGTTGAACACGACTGAGCGACTGAACTGAACTGAACTATTAAAAGATTATTTTAGGTGTTGTAAAAAATTAAACCTCTAATGTTAGCCTTATTTAAACTATAGAGAGTCAACATGTGAATGGTTAAATATAACTAAAACCAAGTCAACCTTTCCAATCAGTACAAGAAGTTTCATATTGCTATACCCTTTTTACACAGAGGGCTGAACACCTATCCAGGAGAAAGATGTAACTTTTTTCCTGTCTGTCAGAAGTTAGTTTATTTCTTATCCCAGTGAATGCACTCTGATTTGTCATTTTTTTTTCTATTTTTATGGAAAACGCATTTCTTCTCACACTTAATTTCCCTCAAGCCCTTCCCTAAAATATTCCCCTTCTATGATTACCTGTTTTTAATTTCCAAAGAAACTGATGCAAATTAAGCCAGAAATGGAGAAGGCAATGGCACTCCACTCCAGTACTCTTTCCTGGGAAATCCCATGGATGGAGGAGCATGGTAGGCTGAAGTCCATGGGGTTGCGAAGAGTTGGACATGACTGAGCGACTTCACTTTCACTTTTCACTTTCATGCATTGGAGAAGAAAATGGTAACCCACTCCCGTGTTCTTGCCTAGAGAACCCAGGGACGGAGAGACTGGTGGGCTGCCATTTATGGCGCCACACAAAGTCAGACACGACTGAAGTGACTTAGCAGCAAGCCAGAAATCTCTTTAAGCAGGTTCTCCAGAGACAAACTCAATTCCCATTTAAAGTGTTCAATAGAATGATACACCTTTGACATTCAGTAGAGCCTTTCTCCCGGAGAAGGCAATGACACCCCACTCCAGTACTCTTGCCTGGAAAATCCCATGGTTATATATATATATATATATATATATATATGTAATTAGATTACCCCAACTATTACAAAAAGTCTCTTGATGAAAGTGAAAGTGAAGAGTGAGAAAGTTGGCTTAAAGCTCAACATTCAGAAAACGAAGATCATGGCATCTTGTCCCATCACTTCATGGCAAATAGATGGGGAAACAATGGAAACAGTGTCAGATTTTATTTTGGGGGGTTCCAAAATCACTGCAGATGGTGACTTCAGCCATGAAATTAAAAGATGATTACTCCTTGGAAGAAAAGTTATGACCAATCGAGATAGCACATTGAAAAGCAGAGACATTACTTTGCCAACAAAGGTCCATCTAGTCAAGGCTATGGTTTTTCCAGTGGTCATGTATTGATGTGAGAGTTGGACTGTGAAGAAAGCCGAATGCTGAAGAATTGCTGCTTTTGAACTGTGGTGCTGGAGAAGACTCTTGAAAGTCCCTTGGACTGCAAGGAGATCCAACCAGTCCATTCTGAAACAGATCAGCCCTGGGATTTCTTTGGAAGGAATGATGCTGAAGCTGAAGCTCCAGTACTTTGGCCACCTGATGCGAAGAGTTGACTCATTGTAAAAGACTCTGATGCTGTCAGGGCTTGGGGGCAGGAGAAGAAGGGGACGACAGAGGATGAAATGGCTGGATGGCATCACGGACTCAATGGGCGTGAGTCTGAGTGAACTCCGGGAGTTGGTGATGGACAGGGAGGCCTGGCATGCTGCAATTCATGGGGTCGCAGAGTTGAACACGACTGAGCGACTGAACTGAACTGAACTATTAAAAGATTATTTTAGGTGTTGTAAAAAATTAAACCTCTAATGTTAGCCTTATTTAAACTATAGAGAGTCAACATGTGAATGGTTAAATATAACTAAAACCAAGTCAACCTTTCCAATCAGTACAAGAAGTTTCATATTGCTATACCCTTTTTACACAGAGGGCTGAACACCTATCCAGGAGAAAGATGTAACTTTTTTCCTGTCTGTCAGAAGTTAGTTTATTTCTTATCCCAGTGAATGCACTCTGATTTGTTCATTTTTTTTCTATTTTTATGGAAAACGCATTTCTTCTCACACTTAATTTCCCTCAAGCCCTTCCCTAAAATATTCCCCTTCTATGATTACCTGTTTTTAATTTCCAAAGAAACTGATGCAAATTAAGCCAGAAATGGAGAAGGCAATGGCACTCCACTCCAGTACTCTTTCCTGGGAAATCCCATGGATGGAGGAGCATGGTAGGCTGAAGTCCATGGGGTTGCGAAGAGTTGGACATGACTGAGCGACTTCACTTTCACTTTTCACTTTCATGCATTGGAGAAGAAAATGGTAACCCACTCCCGTGTTCTTGCCTAGAGAACCCAGGGACGGAGAGACTGGTGGGCTGCCATTTATGGCGCCACACAAAGTCAGACACGACTGAAGTGACTTAGCAGCAAGCCAGAAATCTCTTTAAGCAGGTTCTCCAGAGACAAACTCAATTCCCATTTAAAGTGTTCAATAGAATGATACACCTTTGACATTCAGTAGAGCCTTTCTCCCGGAGAAGGCAATGACACCCCACTCCAGTACTCTTGCCTGGAAAATCCCATGGATGGAGGAGCCTGGTGGGCTACAGTCCATGGGGTTGCTACGAGTCTGACACAATTAAGCGACTTCACTTTCACTTTTCACTTTCATGCACTGGAGAAGGAAATGGCAACCCACTCCAGTGTTCTTGCCTGGAGAATCCCAGGGATGGCAGAGGCTGGTGGGCTGCCATCTATGGGTCGCACAGAGTTGGACACGACTGAAGCGACTTAGCAGCAGCAGCAGCAGCAGCAGCAGCAGAGCCTTTCTCCCAGGGGCTTCCAGATTGTTTAGTGGTAAAGAATATTCCTGCCAACGTAGGACACAGTGGTTCAATCCCTAGGTTAGGAAGATTCCCTGGAGGAAAAAACGGCTACCCACTGCAGTATTCTTGCTAGGACTATCCCATGGACAGAGGAGCCTAGTGGACTACCAACCATGGGGTCACAAACAGTCAGACACCACCTAGTGACTGAGTGCACAAGTGTGCACACACACACACACACACACACACCCTACAGGCTTTCTCCCAACCCCATAATAATATAACAGACTTTTAGGTAGCCATAGGTTTGCATTCTCCTTCATTTCTTTGTTAGTTTTTTCACACAGAGGAAACCATTTATGATTTCTGAATATAAATTAGTGCACACACTGAAATGGGGGAAATCAGGGTGTTATGATGATTGAAGATATAAGTTTAAAAAGAAGAAAATGGAACTTAAGTACTAGTTATATTACTTAGGAACTGTTGACCTCAATCAAACCATTTAAAATTGGTGAGCTTCAGTATTTTTTCCCCTGTAATACATGATAATATGTTTTGTTTTCACTATGAGACAATTAGAAGAGAAAAACATATAAATGTATATCCGAGCATTTTTAAACATGACACTTTATCAATATGAGCTTATCACATATTGATTACTCTGCTAGGCATTTCCTAGGCTATGAAACTATAGAAAGAATAGGCTCATCAAAAAAGGAGATTTAGTGAGACAAAGAAGTTAAACTGAAATGTTAACTAATTTATGAACTTTGATCTCAGGGCAATGTTCAGCTAGGGTCATCTCTAGTGTATAAACTCTATCACAAAAGTGTATTAAGAGTTATCATAAAATTGCAAATCCCGGCAGACTTTGCAAATGACTTTCTCATAACATACCCTTTATATATATCTGTAGTTCCTGTGCAAAGGCTTTTTTTCCCCTAGTTACATAAAATCTAAAAGTGATCTTTCTCACTTTGATATCTGGCTGTCAGTTTCTGGGACTAACTGTGCTGGAACACTATCTAAGGCCATCAACAACAACATTTCCAGGTTTTTAGCATTTATCATTCCTGACATCTGTTGAGGATATCTACTCTACTTGCTTTCAGTCCCTGTCTATTAAACTACCCAAACATTCATTTATTAGTAGCTAAACCAGGGTTAGTGAGATTCTGCAGATATCATACAATCAGCATTCATCTAAGCATCTATGTTGAGTTTTTGCAACAGGGTACTATGATTATTAGCTGGGATAAATCCCAAAGTATTATATTCTTCAAGGAGAACCAAAATATGGCTTTGAACCCAAAGTAACCGAGATAGCAGAGCTTTGCAGAATTAGAATTCACCTACAGGATGCATGCATTCATTTTTAGAAAGAAGACCATTCTTAGTTTCATTTTTTTTTTAAGTAAATCTTTAGGAGGAATTAAGCTTAAACTCATTGGTTTCTCTAAGTTAAATATGCTTGCTTATTTTGTTTGGCAAATTTTCTTTAACTTTTTTATAATATATTTGTCCATTCTATTTACACTATCTTCCCTATAGCTCATATGGTAAAGAATCTGTCTGCAATGCAGGAGACCAGGGTTTGATCCCTGGGTCAGGAAGATCCTCTGGAGAAGGAAATGGCAATCCACTCTAGTATTCTTGCCTGGAGAAGTCCATGGACAGAGGAGCCTACAGTTTGTGGAGTCGCATCAGACAAGACTGAGCAACTAAACACACACATATTTACACTATAGGTTTCTTAGAACCATAACACTTAAAGGCCATCTAAGCCCCCATTTGTCTCTTATTTTTAAAGAACCTAGTAAGGCTTCAGTTCAGTCTCTCAGTCGTACTTGATCTTTGTGACCCCATGGAGTGCAGCACACCGTGCTTCCCTGTCCACCAACTCCCAGAGCTTGCTTAAACTCATATCCATATAGTCAGTGGGATGGCAATGTCATCCAACCATTTTATCCTCTGTGTTCCATTCTCCTGCCCTCAATCATTCCCAGGATCAGAACCTTTTCCAATAAATAAGTTCTTCCCATCAGGTGGCCAGAGTATTGGAGTTTTAGCTTCAACATCAGTCCTTCCAATGAATATTCAGGGTTGATTTCCTTTAGGATTGACTGGTTGGATCTCCTTGCAGTACAAGGCACTCTCAAGAGTCTTCTCCAACACTACAGTTCAAAAGCATCAATTCTTTGGCAGTCAGCTTTGTTTACAGTCCACCTCTTACATTCATGCATGACTACTAGAAAAACCATAGCTTTGACTAGACAGACTTTTGTTGGTAAAGTAATGTCTCTGATTTTTAATATGTTATCTAGGTTGGCATAGCTTTTCTTCCAAGGAGGAAGTGTTATTTAATTTCATGGCTTCAGTCACCATCTGCAGTGATTTTCAGTTCAGTTCAGTCACTCAGTCGTGTCCAACTCTTTGCGACCCCATGAACTGCAGCACGCCAGCCCTCCTGGTCCATCATCAACTTCGGAGTTTACAGAAACTCATGTCCATTGAATTGCAGTGATTTTGGAGACCCCCAAAAATAAAATCTCTCACTATTTCCATTGTTTCCCCATCTATATTCCATGAATTGGGACCGGAAGCCATGACCTTCATTTTCTGAATGTTGAGTTTTAAACCAGCTTTTTCATTCTTCTCCTTCACTTTCATCAAGAGGCTCTTTAATTCTTCATTTTCTGCCATAAGGGTGATGTCAATTGCATATCTGAGGTTATTGATATTTCTTCTGCTAATCTTGATTCGAGCTTGTGCTTCATACAGCCTGGCATTTCACATGATGTACTCTGCATATAAGTTAATTAAGCAAGGTTACAATATACAGCCTTGAAGTACTCCTTTCCCAAATTGGAACCAATCTATTGTTCCATGTACAGTTCTAACTGTTGCTTCTTGATCTACATACAGATTTCTCAGGAGGCAGGTCAGGTGGTTTGGTATTCCCATCTCTTAAAAATTTTCCACAATTTGTTGTGATCCCACAGTCAAAGGCTTTGGCATAGTCAGTAAAGCAGAAGTAGATATATTTCTGGAACTCTCTTGCTTTCTCCATGATCCAACAGATGTTGGTAATTTGATCTCTGGTCCTCTGCCTTTTCTAAATCAAGCTTGAACATATGAAGTTCACAGTTGATATACTGTTGAAGCCTGGCTTGGAGAATTTTGAGCATTGTTTTGCTAGCATGTGAGATGAGTGTAATTGTGTGATATTTTGAACATTATTTGTCATTGCTTATCTTTGGGATTGGAATGAAGATGGACCTTTTCCATTCCTGAGAATACTGCTAATTTTTTCCAAATTTACTGGCATATTGAATGTAATACTTTAACAGCATCACTTGAGTGCATATCATATTGAATGCAGCACTTTAACAGCATAAGGTTTATAATGAAGCAGCCATGAAATTAAAAGACGCTTACTCTTTGGAAGAAAAGTTATGACCAACTTAGATAGCATATTCAATAGCAGAGACATTACTTTGCCAACAAAGGTCCATCTAGTCAAGGCTATGGTTTTTCCATTGGCCATGTATGGATGTGAGAGTTGGACTGTGAAGAAAGCTGAGTGCCAAAGAATTGATGCTTTTGAACTGTGGTGTGGGAGAAGACTCTTGAGAGTCCTTTGAACTGCAAGGAGATCCAACCAATCCATCCTAAAGGAGATCAGTCTTGGGTGTTCTTTGGAAGGAATGATGCTGAAGCTGAAACTCCAATACTTTGGCTACCTCATGTGAAGAGGTGACTCATTGGAAAAGACCCTGATGCTGGGAGGGATAGAGGGCAGGAGGAGAAGGGGATGACAGAGGATGAGATGTCTGGATGGCATCACCAACTCGTTGGACATGAGTTTGAGTGAACTCCGGGAGTTGGTGATGGACAGCGAGGCCTGGCATGCTGCGATTCATGAGGTTGCAAAGAGACATGACTGAACGACTGAACTGAATTGAACTGAAGACTTCCAAAATTTTGATTTTAAATTATTTCTTTAGCTAGGGTTCCAATTAATTTTGCAATCTCTAAATCAGACACATCTGAAACATTTCAATACTATGTTCTATTTTTAGACTTTTCCACATCTCAAGAGAAATTGACAACTCATGAAGTAGTGAGTTTTCATTTACTATAGTTAAACAAAGTTTCTCCCACATTCATCTTGTTCCTTCCAGCCCTAGTCTATGATTAGTAGGGATGTGACCAAGCAAAACTGTATCCCTAGGCTACACTAAAGGAATTGCTACTCCTTACTACATTGCTACACTGTTCCTATTTTAAGATAGGATCATCAACACTTCAATTTCATTACCACTAGTTTACTTTATGTTTTGCTGACACTGCTAAACATAAAAGAGCCTTGGTATTTACAACAATGCAAAAAATTATCTTTATCACTTCAGTTATTAAAACTGCTATATTTAAATAAAAATCCTACACAATAAAATTTCTTTCTCTTTCACAAAATAATTTTAATATAAAAATGCAAAATCCTTGTGTTTTAATCCCCTTAAATATATCTTTCTTAAAAAAAAAAAAGACCACAGATTAAATGCACATTTCACTAAAATTGCATTCAGACATTCTTAAAAGACACAGCACCACAGGCCATCCCAAGATGCCCCCGTGTTCAATTTTGTGAGTTAATCAGTCATACATTTAACACTACAGAAATATGAGGCTGCAAAGAACCACTATGTGTCAACAACACAATCCTACCACCGCATATATTCAGAAACTGCATCTTGTATAAAGGGAAATATAATTTACTAGGGAATACATATGTGAAAGCAAGTACTTTAAATTACATTAATTTTAAAGAGATAAAAAATTGTGCAAATTTTTTATTAAGAAACATTTTTCCAAAGTTACAGAAGCCTATAAGCAAGCAGTCCTATCTTTGCCTACATCTGTCAGCTCTATTCTTAACTCAAAGTTCTGATTCAAACTGAAAGCAAGCATCTGAGATACATAAGTAGATAAATTTTATCAAAGTATTTTCTGTCACATCCTATTATGGTGATTCTGCTACACACAGATTCTACCATGTATCATGTAAAGTAAAAAGGTATCTCAGAAGTAACAATGTGACAGAAAGAAACAGTATTGTTCATTCACTGTGACAACACTTGTTTTTAGCAGAGTTACCTCAAGGTTGCATTTTCTATTTATATGACACAAATATATTGGCTTTTGTTGTAATGTTCCTTTCTCTCTATAGTGCTGTAATAATCTGGGTTATATTGCTTCCTTTCATGTGATATTATATACAGATTATATTATTTATATTTGGTATAGATTTGTATCAAACTCTTCATTTTGCATTTATTTTGCTGATGACATGGAAACTATTTCAAATAAATATCCAAAGTTATCACTTATTTGGAATATTTGAAATCTTCTAGGATCCTGAAACATTTACAAATATGAGAATATGTCCCATTAACTATCGCACAATTGAACTCATCTCACACATTAGTAAGGTAATGCTCAAAATCCTCCAAGCCAGGCTTCAGCAACAAGTGAATCGTGAACTTCCAGATGTTCAAGTTGGTTTTAGAAAAGGCAGAGGAGTCAGAGATCAAATTGCCAACATCCACTGGATCATGGAAAAAGAAAGAGAGTTCCAGAAAAAAACATCTATTTCTGCTTTATTGACTGTGCCAAAGCCTTTGACTGTGTGAATCACAAGAAACTGTGGAAAATTCTGAAAGAGATGGAAATACCAGACCACCTGACTTGCCTTTTGAGAAATCTGTATGCAGGTCAGGAAGCAACAGTTAGAACTGGACATGGAAAAACAGACTGGTTCCAACTGAGAAAAGGAATACATAAAGGCTGTATATTGTCACCCTGCTTATTTAACTTATATGCAGAGTACATCATGAGAAACACTGAACTGGAAGAAACACAAGCTGGAATCAAGATTGGCGGAAGAAATATCAATAACCTCAGATATGCAGATGACACCACCCTTATGGCAGAAAGTGAAGAAGAACTAACAAGCCTCTTGATGAAAGTGAAAGAGGAGAGTGAAAAAATTGGCTTAAAGCTAACATTCAGAAAACGAAGATCATGACATCTGGTCCCATCACTTCATGGCAAAGAGATGGGGAAACAGTGGAAACAGTGTTAGACTTTATTTTTCTGGGCTCCAAAATCACTGCAGATGGTGACTGCAACCATGAAATTAAAAGACTCTTGCTCCTTGGAAGGAAAGTTATGACCAACCTAGACAGCATATTAAAAAACAGAGACATTACTTTGCCAACAAAGGTCTGTGTAGTCAAGGCTATGGTTTTTCCAGTGGTCATGTACTGATGTGAGAGTTGGACTATAAAGAAGGCTGAGCACCGAAGAATTAATGCTTTTGAACTGTGGTGTTGGAGAATACTCTTGAGATTCACTTAGACTGCAAGGATATCCAACCAGTCCATCCTTAAGGAGATTGGTCCTGGGTGTTCATTGGAGTGACTGATGTTAAAGGTGAAACTCCAATATTTTGGCCATCTGATGAGAAGAGCTGAATCATTTGAAAAGACCCTGATGCTGGGAAAGATTGAGGGCAGGAGGAGAAGGGGATGACAGAGGATGAGATGGTTGGATGGCATCACCAACTCAATGGACATGGGTTTGGATGGACTCCAGGGGTTGGTGATGGACCGGGAGGCCTGGCGTGCTGTGGTTCATGGAGTTGCAAAGAGTTGACTGAGGGACTGAACTAAACTGAACTGAACTATTATTATAACATAATTAAACTTAATTTTGGATTCTGACATATCAAATAAACATGCACATCTAAATCAGTACCTTCTTAGAGCTCACATTCTAGAATTTCATTAATTGAATATAATCACTAAATGTAAAGAAATATTTTGTTTTTTTAATCCTCAATTTAGAATGAATTAATACTAATCTTATACTTTAAATGCTCTGGAATAATAAATCATGTGTAAATGTGAATATTTATTCCAGAAAATACATGTGTTAAAGCACAACTTAATACTCTGGAGTAATAGAGCTTAGTATTAGAATTTGAGGATCTGTGGGCTTTCCAGAAGCATTCCAAGGGCATATATGCCAATAATTCTGTACATGGGAACTGAAACCTGAGAATTCTAAGTCACTTAGTTGCTTTGCTTTAAACTTGGTCAAGAAATAGCTTACGTCAATAGCATAGCTCAAGTGAGAAAAAGTAGTCAGCATGTACTAGCTCTCAGTGAAAGTATTAGTTGCTCAGTCGTGTCCCACTCTTTGCAACCCTACAGACTGTAGCCCACCAGGCTCTTCTGTCCATGGAATTCGCCAGGCAAGAATATTGAAGTGTGTAGCCATTCCCTTCTCCAAGGTATCTTCCCAACCCTGGGATGGAACCTGAGTTTCCTACATTGAAGGCAGATTTTTACCGTCTGAGCCACTAGTGAAGCATTTAGGTCAAGGCAAGTTTCAAATGATGATCATGATAGTACCTTAATTTAAATGTGATGCTAGCATGTAATGCACAATTATGCTTCACAAGAACATTCCAAGCACAATGAGATAAACAGTAAGAGATAAATGCTTTTTTAAAAAGTAAATGAATAGCTAGATGGGGGCATTAAATCCATCAATCCATTCTAACAGATATGAGATAAACTTATTTAGCAAATGACTTTCTTCTGAGTATTCCAAAAACATTGTTAGTACTCAGTCAGTCAGTTCAGTTGCTCAGTCGTGTCCGACTCTTTGTGACCCCATGAATCGCAGCACGCCAGGCCTTCCTGTCCATCACCAACTCTCGGTGTTCACTCAGACTTGCATCCATCCAGTCAGTGATGCCATTCAGCCATCTCATCCTCGGTCATCCCCTTCTCCTCCTGCCCCCAATCCCTCCCAGCATCAGAGTCTTTTCCAATGAGTTAACTCTTCACGTGAGGTGGCCAAAGTACTGGAGTTTCACCTTTAGCATCATGCTTTCCAAAGAACACCCAGGGTTGACCTCCTTCAGAATGGACTGGTTGGATCTCCTTGCAGTCCAAGGGACTCTCAAGAGTCTTCAACACCACAGTTTAAAATCATCAATTCTTCGGCACTCAGCCTTCTTCACAGTCCAACTCTCCATCCATACATGACCATTGGAAAAACCATAGCCTTGACTAGACGGACCTTAGTCGGCAAAGTTGGTACTCAGGTTTTTGATTTAAGCTCTCTGCATTTTACTCATCTATATAATCTCCCTTGGGCAACCAATTCATCCACATTCACTCTAAATCTATGCACTTAGATTTTCTCAGACCACAGTTGCTGAAGAAACTATTAGTAGCAGTGACTTCTGTGGAAATTAAAGCCCTGGTAAATTAGTACTTCTTTACAAGGATATTCACTGAAGTCTTAAAAGTGTTATTCTATCTATATTTCTACCTAATGTTATAAAACTCCAAAAGCAGTACATAATTTTTACAAACCTTTTCTGTTTCTAGGATGGTACTCTCCCTAAGCTTGATGTAATATTTTTGTTTCAATAATTTACTATTTAGTTTGGATTGAACGCTCTAGATTATTGTTTCTAGATGCAGTTTTCCAACAAAGCTAGGAAACTATATTTTCTCTTTTGTTGTGGTTGAAGGACTGGCTTCAGAAGACAATTTGTTCATTCAACAAGTGTTTGATGAGGATCAGCAAATATGCCAGTTTACAAAGTAGTTATAAGTGAAAATGTACTAATGAGTTCTCAGACTAGTGGTTCATGCATGTGTATGTGCTGAGTCGCTTCAGTTGTGCCCGACTCTTTGTAACCTTATGGACCATAGCCTTCCAGGCTTCACTGTCCATGGGATTCTCCAGGTGAGAATACTGGAGTGTGTTGCCATGCCCTCCTCCAGAGACTAGTGGTAAAGACTGGCGTATAAGAGGATTAGTTACAGCATAAATGATGCTTACTATGACAGAGGTGTAAATTTAGTGCTTCAAATCATCCACCTCTGTGTGAGGCAAAGAAGCCTCGCAGTAGATAATGGCACTTAAGATGACACTCAAAGGCAGTCTGCCAGGTAGAGAGGGGAACTGAATCTAAAAAAAAGATAGCACAGCAAAAGGCACAGTTTAAAAAAAATGACCATTTGTTAGTGGGTAAAAATGTATCTGACATAATGTTTACAGTGGAGAAGACAAGAGTATGACAGAGGGCAATGCACTGGAGAAAGGTAAAGATCACCAGACTGGGAAGAGGCCTATTTGCCAAATTCAGGAATTTTTATTTACTTTTTTAAGCTACTAGAGACTATAAATTATCTTTCTAAAAGTACCTAAAGTGGGGGATGGTTAACACAAGGAAACACCAGAGGCAGGAAGCCAAAAAGATAAACAATATTAGGTAGGACAAGGGTAGAAGGGAAGAAGAGTGTTAGTTGCTCAGTAGCATCTGACTCTTTGTGACCCCATGGATTGTACCTCATCAGGTTCCTCTGTCCATGGAATTCTCTAGGCAAGAATACTGGAGGGGCTAGCCATTCCTTTCTCCAGGAGATCTTCCCAGTCCAGGAATCAAATCCTAGTCTCTTGCACTGCAAGCAGATTCTTTACCATCTGAGCCACCAGGGAAGTGCAGACCAAGTGGTGTGTGTGTGTGTGTGTGTCAGTAACTCAGTCATGTCTGATTCTTTGTCACCCCATGGTGGCCACCAGCCCACCAGGCTCCTCTGTCCATAGGATTCTCCAGGCAAGAATACTGGAGTGGGTTGTCATTTCTTTCTCCAGGGTATCTTCATGACTCAGGGATCAAACCCAGGTCTCCTACATTGCAGGCAGAGTCTTCACTGTCTGAGCCACTGGGGAAGCCCAGACCAAAGGGTAACAAAAGCCTAGTGAGTTCAACTCTGGCTGTGATGCTGAAAGTGGAAAGGTGCAGAGGCTGAGAGAAAGTGGAGAAATGCAGAGCCTGAGAGACTCTGCTGAGTTACAGCTAGTCAAGGACAAAGTAAAGAGCAGTGTCAGCCCTCTTGCATGTTTCTATGGCTGAAATATCTGAAGAGCCACCTGCTATGTCCTGTATAAGTTTATGAAGCACTGCTATTTGAAAATATAAAACCTTCACTTTGAACCATATTCTCAGTTTTTCTTTTCCTGCTCGGTACTCTATTCAATTAACAACCATCACAGTTAGCGAAGCAATTTCCCATCTTTAGAGAAACCCCAGTTAATCGAGATTGTGTCTCTCTATTACATTATCCTCGGCAACTGTAGGAGATAATTTTCTTTCTCTCAATGAGAATAAGACTAGGTCACTTTAACATATAGTCTCCTTCCAAAATTCCAAAAAGGATGAAAAATGTAAGGTCCTTCCATTCAGGAATTCTTAAGTAGCCAGGAGAGTATAATAAGAATGCAGACTTGAATGCAAAGTAATACTTAGTTAAATAATTAGTCTAGTAAACAGATATTCTGGTTTTGTGGAGGGCAATTACCATAGAAAACATGCTGCAAAGTCGAAGGCCAATGTGAGTTTATAGCAAGTTTGGTGCACAGACCACATATGTGTACCAGACAAGAAACACATTTTTCCAGTGTTGAATCACTTTTCTCAAAATGAACTCATGCAGAAGCTAATTCATCCCATCAACACATTTTTAACTAACTGCTTCCTCTTCATGTTCACTGGGCTAAAAATTTGAAGAGAGTAGACATGGCTCTTGGCTTCCGTGGAGACCACATTCCACTAGGGAGGACAGACACAAAACAAGCAAAGCAACAAACACAACTATTACAGCTTGTGAAAAGGCTGTGAATACAAAGAGGAAGATCCATTTGACCACATTTTAGCACAGAGGATAGAGAGGTGAGGACACAGACAACAAAACCTCAAGTGATCTGCTCTCTGCCTGGCTGGCAATTCATCTTTTCCAAGACATTGAGTCCATTCAGAGGAAAACTAATTTTATTTATTTAGTCAACAAATCTTTGTTGAATTCTTATGAATCACCAAGTTCTTAACATTGGGAAACCTGACACCAATTATTCTCACATACTAGATAGTGTGTCCAATTGTGCTAATTCCTCTTCTTTGATGCAATCCTTAATATAAATGCAACAATTAAACAATTTATTTTAAAGTTTCATTTTTCTTGTGATAGATGAAAAAGGGAATAAAACACTCACTTAAGTGCAAGGTCACCAGTAAAAGTGTAATTAAAAGCATATCAAACAAGATAAGATTCAGGACAACACATTTTCCCCACCTTATTTAGCAAGAGGTAAAATATTCACTGTTATGAGAGAACAAGTGGTCAGAGTTTAACATAGCCAGAACTAGAAAATCTCTTATTAAAATATACTTCAGGGAATTCCCAGGCAGTCCAGTAGTTGGGACTCTGTGTGTCCACTGCAAGAGGCACAGGTTCATTCCTGGTCAGGGAAGTGAGATCCCTCAAGCCTTGTGCCATCACTAAAATAAATAAACAAATACATATCAACATTAAAAATAAATCAAAATTCATGTCTTACGTTTAGATCTTTAATCCATTTTGAGTTTATTTTTGTGTATGGGGTTAGAAAGTGATCTAATTTCATTCTTTTACAAGTGGTTGTCCAGTTTTCCCAGCACCACTTGTTAAAAAGATTGTCTTTAATCCACTGTATATTCTTGCCTCCTTTGTCGAAGATAAGCTGTCCATAGGTGTGTGGATTTATCTCTGGGCTTTCTATTTTGTTCCATTGATCTATATTTCTGTCTTTGTGCCAGTACCATACTGTCTTGATGACTGTGGCTTTGTAGTAAAGCCTGAAGTCAGGCAGGTTGATTCCTCCAGTTCCATTCTTCTTTCTCAAGATGGCTTTGGCTATTCGAGGTTTTTTGTGTTTCCATACAAATTGTGAAATTATTTGTTCTAGCTCTGTGAAAAA